>JAQGAO010002270.1:0-20294 GCA_034697705.1 Ommatoiulus sabulosus | reverse complement strand
CAAATTATTCGGTAGTTACCACCGCATTAGTGTGGACCCCAACATCATTGCAAAATTGAATTTCGTGGAGCTTAAGGAGCTTCCACTGCAGTATACGAAAAACCTGCAGTATGGTGACTCCGCCCACTTTTATCTAGCCATGAGCTCGCAGCGCCACACGGGGACAGTGAACTAGACATCCTATCGTTAATCGTATACATATATCGATCGTATATTGTATCAGTTCGGATCGCACCGCCCGTGTAATTCTTTGACTATCACTATCCATAGACTGATTGCTATTTTCCGAGCCAATGTGCACTATTGTGCTACCCTGTGGGTATCTCAATGATACGAAATATTTGTAATTTTGTAATTTGTAACACAGTATATACGAAAGACCAGTATGGTCACTACCATACTGGTCTTTCGTATATACTGTGTTCTTTTTGCCCACACATGCGATTTGCAAAGCTTGCATTTTTAGAAAAGTGCGTTTCTTATCCAACCATGTTTTTGGCAGAAAAGTTCTGTGCCAATTCTGTAAATATTTATTTGACCCATTTCACGATGTTATTACGTTTATTTAAGTTATTTAACATATCCATTCGAGATACATGATGTCCTGAATAGGCTCAAATTCCAAAACGCATTTCTAAAATATTTTTGATACGAAATGCTTAATGAGGTAAACAAATTTGCTGATACCTTATAATTTGTTTTAATGTAATTCTTTTAAATTTCATGTTAAAAGTCAGTCTTTTTATCTTTGCCAGCCGTCAAGCTTCCGAAACTTCCTTAAATTTGATAATCTCCAACATACACCAACTAGTGTTTCTATGTTTTTGTAAGAGGTCTTTATTTTCGTTGTAGTTTTGCCCTCGCACTTTGCGGTATATTGGTTTCGTTGCAATATACATGCACCCACGCTATAGCATTAAAAGTACGCAGAAAAAAAAAGGTAAAAATAAAAGGGAATCAGCGTGTTTTATCTCTTTTTGGCATCTCATTCCTTCGGTTCTTAGCGCTGGATGTTTATTCGAACATTTGCCAAGGCTTCGAGCCCGAAAGAAAAGAGAAAAACCGATTGAAAACTGTCTGAAAAAAAAAGAAAAGTTTAGAAATAAGAAAGAACCCGCTTGTGCACAAAAAAAAAGCTAAGGTGTAAAAAAATGGACAGGAAAGCTAACGTATTATCGAAAAGCTAGCTTAAATAAATATTTATGTTGCGCTGTTTGCAGTGTCGCTTCTTAGAAGCGCTTTACCTAGGCTTACAATTTGGAAATATGGTTCAGCAAAGCGTGGAGTTTATAAAATCGGCTTTATCGCTTCTCCGCAGTGAGGGAGGTTAAAAGACTTTTTTATAGGTTAATATTGGAGTTATTCCCTTTTTTTCTCCTTTTCTATTTGTAAGACAAAGCCTTTCCTTTACGAGATGACCAACATCCCATGAGCCGCAAAGTGCATTAGTGGGGTGGGAAAATAGCGCAATTTCTTATCTGAAAATCCATACATGGACTCCGATAATTGACTCAACCAGAAAACCGTGTATCCGGAAGCGAACGTACAAAAAATAACGTTATTAAACCGCGCAATTTTCCAATTTTTGCGAGTTTTTTGTGTGCCATATTTACAAAGTTATCCTTAAGGTTCGAACATAAAGAATAAATGTATAACTAAAGCCGCTTAATTCGATCACGTTGGTTCCAGCGATTTTGACCGAAAGGGTGCGAGCACAACGAATGCTTACTTCCGACGAGCTTCTTTCAGCTTCTTTCATGCTTGTTTTCAGCTTCTTGTTTCCAGTTTTGGGGCGCACAATGAATGCTGATATCACCGTGATGGTCAGTGTGCTTGGTGGCGCCACTGCATGAGTTGTGCTAGGTGAAACATTCCGCGTAAAACCTTGCACTTTTATACAATTGGTAAAGCTTCAGTCTGAGTACTCCTATAGTATTTCATACCTCAATTTTTTTTAAATATGCTATATTACTTTTGAATTTGTAAAATACTTGAATGTCATAATTTATCTGTGCGCCACGCTCTGTCTTAAAAATCTGCTTTTGGATTTACAAGCTTATTAGCGCTTCTTGTAAGCTCAGCCTGGCTCATCTAAGCTTTCTTTGGGTGCGCCCTTATTTAAAAAAGCATGCCGCTTTCTAATCCCGCTTAATGGCGCTAGTGTACGCCGAGTGGTAAGCGCCTGCAATAAGCATTCTTTGTGCTCGCACCCAAATAAGCGGCTGACAGAAATAGACGAACGTCAAAAACACGTTAAAGATTGACCTTACCAAAATAATTTGTTCTATGTTTTAAAAATACATTTAAATTTAATTTTCCATACAGTATGTATTTGCATATTTTTACAATTATATTTATTAAAAAAATAAGTTATAAGTAGTGTATGATGTTGTCTGTTTTCAGCAAAGGCTGAAATATAATTTTCCAAAATACGCAGAAAATCCATCTGAGTACAGCCGTTGATGTATTAGATATATACATGCTTGCGCGTTGTCCAAACCTGTTTGTGCTTGTATGAAGCTACTCAAACTTGTTTGCCGCGTTTGCGTTATGTTGACATGTGGAAATTCGATCGAAATTATGCGATGAGGTGACCGAATTAAGCGACTTTTTACATAGGGCAGTATTGGGAATAAAACTCCGTTCTGACCGATTTGACCGAATAAAATGGCTGACCGGATTAGGCGTGATCGAATTAACAGGCTTTTAATGTATATGTACTATCAATGAAGTTAACAAAGGTGGAACTTTTAGTGGATCCCTCGTACAAAACTGCTCAAAGGTTCGTGCCTGAAACATTTAAGCTCTAAGCTTTATGTCAGACTACCACCGGCCCAATTTAGAATGCTTGTAATCTCATTTCTTGAATAAACTCCTTCCGAAAGCTCCTAAATGCTGGCCAGAGCATTAAAAATTCATTAAACCAGCTCTTATATCTCGGCAATGCTTCATTAAGATTATGCGTTGTGCTCGGATGTTTCGGATTAAAACCATGGTCACATCCAATGAATTTCATTTTGGAGCGAGCTACAGTACATGCACGTATAAGTGATGTTCAAGAAAGGTCGAGCTTCAGGAAAATCAATTATCGTTGTGGAAGTTTAAGGAATAGAAGCTCGTGAAATGCCCCTGAATATTGCGCAAATTCCGTAGGACTTAATTGCTTTGAAAAGCCATTGAATCGCCAGGAAAATAGAATTAAGCTTGAATTTTGGCAGTTTTCGCAAATGTCAACCAGGTGAGGCTTTGGTGGTTAGATCTTGTTGTATTTGTGTAGTTATAATAGAGGTATTCAGAAAAAAGTTAAAAATTGCACTAAGTTTATCAGTGCATGTTTTTAGACTGCATGTAATTGATGGATTCCTTTTGAAACGTGACTTCATGTGACTTCATACCTCAATTTTTTTTAAATATGCTATGTTACTTTTGAATGTGTAAAATCCTTGAATGTCATAATTTATTGCATATCGTTTATTGCACATCTTCCATTCATAAAAGTTATTAAAACGTAAACTGAGACGTGGTTTCCGATTTCTGAAACTGAAATGCGTGTTTTCAAAACTGGAAACTCAGTTGACGAAACTGGAAACTCAGTTGCCGAAACTGGAAACTCAGTTGCCGAAACTGGAAACTCAGTTGCCGAAACTGGAAACTCAGATGCGGTAACTGGAAACTCAGTTGCCGAAACTGAAAACTTCCAATTCGGAAATTCAAGAAATCATGATTCTGAAACTGTTTCAAGTTTCGGAAACAAAATTTCAATTTAGATTTCTTTGCTTTGTCGTCCCTTAGGGGTCACGTGAAGTATTAATGTTTTCCACACGTGAAGTATTTTTTTATTGTAACGTAGAAGCTTTGATGCCGCTTTTTCTTTTTTAATTTAGTTTCGGAAGTAAATAAATGCAGGAATTATGCAAAATGGAACGTGATATGACAGTGAAATAAATTCACTATCCATTTCACGTTCAATTTACGATGTATTTTTCTATTTATTTACATGTGCTCCAACATGGCAAACTCGGGTCTTCGTGCCATGCCAGTCTGATGCAAGATACAGAAAATTCGATGCATTCCATCAATGGATTACTTTTCAGTCATTCTTTGTTATTAAAAAGAAAGTTAAGCTAAATTGAACACAAAAGCAGCTTCATTAATCTGTATCCAATTATTCAACTCGGTCGATTCTTCGGCATAATTACGCGAGGTACAGCTACTCCATCGGCTCTGGTTTCCATGACAAATTTTTCAATTAGTTAATATTTACGCCGTGTATTCCTTTTAATGATCGAAATCATTAAACGCATTATTAAAGGGCCATTACTTATGCTATTAATAATTACGGCGATTATTAAATCGGAATGCGCGTCCCGAATATTGGCAACAGTGTTGCGCATTAATCTGTGGCCCAATGAATCAATGAATTTGCTCAACCTGATGTACATTTTAGGTATTCCGTAATCTCTTGCCCAAATAATTGGCCCAACGTGCCAATTCGCCCGGGCACAGCCTCGACGTGCCGTGGTTTACTAACGAGCATTAGGCTAATTATCTCTGGCGCTGGAAATTACAACGCCGGCTTAATTATAGAGGGATGGAAATGCCATTAATACTGAAAATAAATTTTTTAATTGATGTATGTGGTGGGTGGGAAACATGCCAGGAATGCTTTTAATGACGCGAGAATTATAGTTGTTACGATCTGGCGAGTTTTAGCTCGTGATTTCCGTCGTGCGGAGATAGTTTTCCTGAATTTTTCATGGTTTAGCAAAATTATGCATTTTTAAAAGACAGCTGAGAGATGTAACTACTGTACATGTATATGGCAGGGCTTTTCTGAGAAATGACTCGACATAGTAAAACTATTGACAGTAAGTAAAGATTGAAAATATTTTTATTTCAATTTGTCTTAGTTTTGGTCGAACTTAAAACAGTACACATTGGAAGAAATATGTGCATAGAGGAACTTTTTTTGCTAATTGCTGCCAGTTGTTTCCATGAACTGTTTTACATAAATTGTTAACTAAATCTTTTACATGAATTGTTACCCACATTGTTTACATGAATTGTTACTTAAATTTTTTACATGAATTGTTACCTACAGTGTACATTGTTTACATGAATTGTTACCTACAGTGTAAATTGTTTACATGAATTGTTACCTGCAGTGTACATTGTTTACATGAATTGTTACCTACAGTGTAAATTGTTTACATGAATTGTTACCTACAGTGTACATTGTTTACATGAATTGTTACCTACAGTGTACATTGTTTACATGAATTGTTACCTACATTGTTTACATGAATTGCCTAGGTGAAAGAAACGTAGAGGAACGTTTGGTTACCAATTGTTTCTGGAAACAAACTTATGCAAATAATATACTGTAGGTACCACATTTATGTGGAAAAATTTATGTACTGAATTGGCGATAAAATGTGTTTTCTGTTTCCTCTAGTGTGGACGTAAGTGAAATAAAGCTAGAAGAACAGTCTGTTGCTAATTGTTTGATAATTTTTTCTGGAAACAAACTTATGCAAACAAAGTATTTACCAAATTTATGGGAAACAATTTATCTAATCAATTGACAACCAAATGTTTTCTGTTTCCTCTAGTGTGGAAATAGCTTAAAGTACGTACACACTGAAGGAAACATAGAGCAATTTTCTGTTGCTACGTTTTTCCAGTTGTTTTGGGAAACAAACTCATGTTAATAATGTACATGTAGGTATCAATTTATGAAAAAATGTATTAAAAAAAAACCACGTGAAACAATTTATATAAGCCACTTATAGCAATTCGCAACAAAAAGTTGCTTTTATGTTCCTCCAAAAGTTCCTCCAGTGTGGACTTAGCTTAAAACTATACAATCCAGGAAATACATTTGTACTACGAGTAGCATTTGTGTTTATTTCTATCTTTTTACATTCTATATCTCAGAAAACTGGCTTATCTACGAATCTTTTTTTTTTCAAATAATCAAGTTTAAAAAAAAAATAATGCACTTGCTAATTTAAGCATAAACGTTCAAGCTAAAATGGAAAACATCTAGGATATAAACAATGTAAAACATTTGGAAGAAAAAATTAATACGACAGTTAATCAGCCATCGTTTTATAATTACTTTACCCATTTAACGTATGTAAGAAAACTTAAAAAAAATTGATTAAGATTCATCTCCAAAGTATAAAAGATAAGAAAACAACTTATTACAGTAATATCTAATTTAAAAAAATATGACTCCGGCATTTAAAAATAAATTATACGTCCACATTTGCACGTCTTTTTATGATTTTTTAAAATTTCTCAAAATGTTAATTACCGTAATTGTTTACACTATTCATGCAGAAATAGATCAACTAATATGTTACTGCTTCTTCTTTCTGCTTATATTAGTTTAATGCTTGACGATAAATTTTATACAGGTGTATTTATAAAAATCTATAGGTTAAATTTCATGTAACTAGATTTTTATAAATATAAAACTTATCGTCAGGGAGGATTGTTTCCCCATGGCGGTCTTATCTGGAGTATTTTCTTGGAAACCATCTCGTATTCGCTTCATCTCTACTTTTCCAGCTTACGCCCTATTTTTGCCCCCCTTGCAGCTCCCCTACCGTTATACAATGGAATCCGCTTAATTCGATCACTCTTAATCCGATCAGCCATTTTATTCGATCAAAACCTTCAGAACGGATTTTTCCCTGTACTAGTACTGCCCTACATGTTAAAAAGCCGCTTAATTCGATCAAATTGTCACATACATGTATCTACATAACGCAAACACGTACGCGAAACAATTTTGAGCAGCTTTCATACAAGCACGGACACGTTTGGACAACGTACAAGCGGGCATCATAGCTGCATCAGCGGCTGTACTAATATGGATTTTCTGCGTTATTTACAAAATGAGATTTCAGCCGTTATAGCAGGCTCCAATCATCAAACACCACAACTTTTTTTAGAAGCAAACATTTTGAAAATATGCAAATAGCTGTACATATATACGATTACATACTGTATATGTATTTTTAAAACACACAGCAAATTATTTTGATATGGTCAATGTTTAGCGTGTTTTTGACATTCATCGCTTATTTCCATCAAAATCGCTGGAACCAACGTGATCGAATTAAGCGGCTTTTATTGCAGTTGGCCTGCCAAGCTCTCCCACAATAGATAAATTCTATTTTTTAATTTGACCAAATGCCGACGAACCTTTCAATATCGTTCAGGGGAAGAACACAATGGCATCGCCCCCACTTCGAGGAAATGAAATTGTTCCTCTTTTTTCGTGTTCCGGCCCGGATCATCGGCAACACCCCTTTTTATCCAGAACCAAAAAAAAATTGGGTTGGTGTCTGCAAACTTCCCAATTTGATCTCCAGGCGCCTCGCCGTAATGCCAGCCTCTTCCATGCACCACCAGGCGTGCATCTTTTGTCCTGCAATTACAATTTTCCAAGCCTTCCTCCTCCAGCATCCAACTTTTACGACGGCCATCATTGCGGGAGGGGGGTGGGAGGACAGGAGACAATGGCGCCGCCTTCGTCACAATAGCTACACAAAAGCCGGGTTTATATAATCTTAATTTGAATTTTTTGAAAGGGGAGCCGAGCACGTGCCCCTCGTCGTTCCACTCGCTGTTTAACCCCACGCCCGTCATCCGTGTTTGGTTTTCCTGTTTTATTTCCCTCTTTTACGATCTCATGAAATTCGAGGGAGTTCTCCAGGGCCCGTTTTGCCGAATTGGCAGCCTGCGGAAGCCTCGGCAGGACAAGCTTGTCGCTACGGCTCACTCCAGGGCCCACGAACATGGCTTTACGAGGAAGTGCGGACCCATAGACATGCCAGTAAAAATGCCCGTTAAAAAAAAGCCCCGAAAAAATACAGCCAAACACGTATAATCTGCTTTCATGCTTCGAGCTCTTTAACTGGCACTAAATCATGTCGGTTTTACTCTGAACCGTTTTGGCTTGTCGTAGCCAAAACGGAATTGGAATGGGTCTAGCCCACGATTAATCCGCTTCGGAAAACTTCGAGGACTTGGGTCTGAGGACGGGACCTAAAAGGCTTTTGTGGAGTTTGATCAGCGGCAAGCATTTTGTAGTGGATCTGTGCGAAAATGACATCCATGAGTAGGGGGAAGAGACTCTTCAATGGACCATGAAAGTGTCATGGGCAGTCGCTTATGCATGGATAATTGGTGTATCGAAGTAAAATTACCATCGATGGTGATTCGGGATGTTTTGTAGAAATGGGTTGGCTGTCTTCATTGTAGTTTTCGGATTTTGGTTGGAGTTTCCTGAAGTTGATGGCGCTGCAGCCTTTCTGGTAATGGATGAAACGTATCCCCTCTGGGAGTAAATTAAAAAGTTAACAACCGCTTAAGTAGTAAAATGAAAATATTTGGTCTGTCGTGGAGTATAATAGTTTATATTGTAAGTCTTATAAATGTTACCCTGCACACCCTTAAATACCTTTGAAACGGATTTTAGAAACAAATAAAATTGTTTTCTGTTATATCGAAATGGAACGGCACTGCCTTAATTCTCTCCCCCAATAAGTACATATAATTACAGTGAATGAAATGGACACCCGTGCTGGTACAATATACTCAATTCATGGATTATTTAAAATTCAAAACCGTTTAAAAAAATTCAGTGGGCATTAAAATGAAATAAAGAAAATTAATTGTATAAGCTCCCTGACTTCTAAGCAATTTGGAAAGAGCTACCCTTAGTCTCATTAATTGTCACGATTTCTCATTCACTTTTCAAAGAAAAGTGAACTGGACATTTCTCACATTTTCTGCAAATTCATGGGTCTTTCAAATAACTTGTTTTTATGTAAAATAAGCGTTATAATATTTGCATTCTAATATTCATTATTCACTAAATCACTATCTTGTAAGAATCCAATAAAAACGGAACGCGACCAAGATTTGTGTTTATAAAAACGACGTTTCGCCGCACATGCGGCCTTCTTCAAGTTTTAATCTATAAAATTAGTAAGAATTTACAATGAGATACACATACAGAGACAATTTTGGAAATGGGAAATTAGTCCATATGCAGCCCCTACTGGGCAACTAACAAAAGAACGAAACCAAAGGGGGTCGAGCGAGAATTAATAAGGGTCAGAATTAATTAAGGTAAGAATCAATTATTTTTAAGATGCTAGATTATAAGACAACACTATGGAATGGTACACACCTTGCTTTCACACTTTTTCACTACATCACCACTTTCGGACGTCAAAAAACTGTCCTCTAGAGAGAGAACCATGCGGGTCGGCCATTTTTCAACTTTTGTAGAAGAAGAGGTGACCTCAATTAGGGAGGTCCACGTCAGAAGACATAGGTCACTAGCGCTCTCTGACGGAGAAGGGGTTAAGGGCCCCCAGCGAAATTGAATACGAATATTAGAAAGGGAAATTTTGGAAAACCATACTAAATAATGTATTGGTTTGTTTAGATCGATTAAATCAAATGTCAAAATTTGATCCAATTTCGACAAACTCTGAACAACTTCGAAAAACTTCGAAAAACAACCCAAAATTGCTGGTGTCAACTTTCTTAAACTTCAACCCACCAGCAAAATTAAATGCTTCAAGTCTGAAGTTTAACTTTGAAGTTTAAATTTAAATACGAATATTGGATACAATAAAAAGGGGAATTTTTGGAAAACCATACCAGTAATGTTTTGGTTTGTTTTAGATCGATTAAATCAATGTCAAAATTTTGATCCAATTTCGAAAACTCTGAACAACTTCGAAAAACAGCCCTAAATTTGCTGGTGTCAATTTTGGAAAACTTTCCTAACTTCAACCCACCAGCAAAATTAGAAGGCTTCAAGTCTGAAGTTTAACCCTGATCCGCCAGAATCAATTACAGGGATAATCATCAGGATAAAATTTGAGAAAAAATAAATTTCGAGAAAAAATATAAATAATACTCATGAAAAAGTGGAGACTAAAATACCAAATCGCCTAAATGGTGAATTAGTGAAAATGCTGAAAGTCAGGTGAGGACGCTAAAGTACAATGGCTGGGCGCCGAGCGCGCCTGGGTGGATTCTTGCGCCGAGTGATTTCTGGTGCAGTGTTGCTTGGTCCTGGCCGACTGGTTGAAACGGATGCTGGGGATGTCCTCCCACGTTGCGAAACCACAGAGGTGTTGTGTGGTCCGATCGTCTGACTTCTGGTGCCCACTCGCTGCGGGTTTGTGTTAGACCTGACTGGCTGACTGCTGGAAATCGACGTCCGTGGAGCCGGGGCTGTTATTGCAGGTCGGTTCACTGGTGCATTTCTTGGTAGATCCCTTGTTGGAGCTTGGTGGACCTGTTGGTTGAAAAGAGTGTTTCTTGGGGGGGGAATCTGCATGGAATGCAGATTATAAAAATATGACAACGAAGTACAGTGTATTAGTGAACTCGGAGAACGTTGTAAAAATTACCCAAATTATTGTCTAATAATGAAAAGCGAAGCAAAAATTGTTTTTGCAATGTTGCCTTTGAAACCTTTGTCGAAATTCGCAAAATGGTTGACTTTAAAAAAGCATAAAATCTGAGTTACCAGAATCGCTTTTCACTGAAAGCGAGGCAATTAAATGCTCCCGTGCCTGCTTAATTTGAAAATGAGCTTAATTATGGTAATCCGTAATGAGCATCGTGTTTTTAATGGCATTTCGAACGAATTGCAATACAGTAGTTGGTAATTGCTGGTTTTCGAGCCGCCTTCAATGCTCCTTTGTGAGGTTATTGAAAGCATTTTTTTCGGTTTTTTTGCCGTTTGACCGAGTAGCAATTTTGATAATTGCACACTTTCCTGAATGTCTGTTGACAATTGCACCCGGACATGCGCTACACATAAACATTGGAGTCCAAATTTCAGCGACAAATTTCAATTTCCTGGCGTGGGATATTCGGTAGTAATTAATGAGTGTATCGTGGAAACTGGAATGTTAATATTCTTCGAGATCCTAGTAGTTTTCAGTAATTTTCGTGAGATCCAGGATAGGGCCGCTGCTGTGGGGATGTCCTAGTTTCGTGCCCGTTGGACTTAGTCAGATTCCATTGCTCAGCAATATTTGAAACAATCTGCGCAACGATTAGGGCAAAATTCCGTTTAAATTCGTGTAATGTATGAGGTTCTTCGGTTAGTACAGATCCTTCGCAGTTTTTAACAAGACTCTACTATTACCAATGGCAAATTGGTAAGATTTGTGTATTTATTCAAGGCACTCCCAGACCTGGAAAAGTCAGGGAAATTCGACGTAGTCATGTCCACGTTTTCTGAGTACAAATTCGCAAAAATTTCCCACGTTTAACGAGTACAAATTTGACTGATTGTCATTGGTCAGGGAAATTTTTTTAAAACCTGGAAAAGTAAGGGAAGTTGAAAATGAAATTTCTGGAGGAACCCTGTTATTGTTTTCACGTTAAGAGCGTAGGCTATCCCATTTAAATCTTTCGAAGATTATTCCAATGGGAATGGGGCTCCAAAAAACTTAATTTTATCCTTTTGCGTGTATCGATCATTTGATGGCACTTTTTGAAATTAAAATGCAATTCAATTATTTACACGTACATGTTTATATATGCAATTTAAAATTAGCTCGCTGGAAATTGGAAAGTGTAAAATTCCCATTTCCTGTCATTTAATCTATATAGAAGCTGAATGAAATATCGACAATATTTGATGATTATTCCTAAAACGATTTAATCTTTGTCCTAGAATACTAAAACAACACGTACATTCGAACTTTGAAGGACGCCCTCGATCATAAAGTTGATTTAAAGCTTATTGGTAAAAAGACGCTCTTATACTCGCCCATTATTTGCTCATATTTAGCCCATAAATCGTGTAATCCACTTTTATGGCTAGTTATACGTTTTCAGCTTTTCTTAGGAACTTTTCAGCTGGTGACGTATGTTTCAACAAGCTGTTTAACACCTAGTGTGTTACCTGAATGATGAGGACATTTTTAACCGAGAATGCGTAACATTCGAAGCAGTTTATTGAGTAGGATCAAAATCGAGTTCCCGAATAAACCTTAATACCAGGACATTTTCTTCTCGCAGGTTTCCCTGGAGAAAAAGCTTGCCATAATAGAGTACAGCACGGCGGCGACCACAGCGGAAGACTTGACGCAGCGCATCGACGACATGGGATTCCAAGCAGCCTGCAAGAACGGTAATTCCTCCTTGAGGATAAGTGACTTTAAGACGAACCAAATGAACGAATCTTCCTCCGGCCAGGTGATCCACACGCTGCTGCAGGTCGAGGGAGTGCTCAATGCCAAAGCGTTTGTTAGCGAAGGGTTGATCAGGGTGGCGTATGACATTGCCAAGGTATCGCTGGACAAACTAGTCACCGTCATGTCCAGCAACGGACTCGCCGTTACTGTGCCTGAGCAGGCCAGCGTGCCTCGGAACTCCGCGAGCACCAAAATCCATATCGAAGGAATGACTTGCCAGTCCTGCGTCAGGAACATCGAGAACGTGATTTCCCATTGCCACGGCGTGAAGGCGGTGAAGGTTTCCCTGGAGCGAAGGGAGGGCATGGTAGAGTTCAATCCTGAAGAAACCAACGCGGAAATGCTACGGACCATGATCGAAGACATGGGCTTCGTGGCCAGTCTGCCGGAGGATCAAAACCGAGTATCGGGAGACGAAACGGTGACTCTTAGTGTTAAGGGAATGACGTGCCAGTCGTGTGTCCGCAACATTGAGGGAGTCATGTCGATCGAAAAAGGTGTGATCAGTATTAAGGTGTCCCTGGAGTCGGAAAGTGCCATTGTCCACTATCGACCGAGTGAAACGCAGCCAGGCAAAATAGCTGAACGCATCGACGACATGGGCTTTGAGTGCAGAGAAATGGATCCTTCTAACGGGCTTGTCAAGCGGGCGACGATAACGCTGGATGCGCCCATGGAGCCGCACGACGTAGCCGCGGTGCAGAAAGCGCTTCTTCAGGTGGCCGGAGTGGAGAAGATCTCCTTTTCCGACCGCTTTGACCAAGTGGTCGTAGCCTATCTTCCAAGCGCCGTGGATGTTCCCTCGCTGCAGCGGGTCATCACCGGACAGGGATTTTCTTCCACGTATCAGAAACCAGGTGAGTTAGCAGGGATTCCCCAGGCAATCTCATTTTCTAACTTTCATGAATAATCGAGATTTGTTGAGCTTACTTTAGGACATTTGCACGTAATAAATGTTCGATGCGATTGAATAAAAATTGTTGGCATGAAAATGTATAGGAATGTTAACATGTAAAGGAATAATAAAATTTATCAGTGAGGTATTCGGGAAATGATGGTGCATCCCGTGGAATTTAAATCAATTATGGAAATTCTTGACATGTTTGTAATCAAAAGCAAATCTATGCAAAAATTATCATCTATTATTTCTGTGATTGCAGATGATTCCAATGTCTCAAACGGGGCGCCGAAGAACTCTTCCAGACTGGCTTTTGTGAAAGAATTTAACGACGACAACGGAGATTTAGAGAGATGTTTCATCCAAATCCAAGGAATGACTTGCGCCTCTTGCGTCGCCGCTATCGAAAAACACATGAGAAAAATTGAAGGTTCGTTTCGATCGAGTTTTAATTTTTTTTGCATTTCGAATCTCCGAAAGCATATCTTTTAGGTTTTTATTACAGTTTTATTGATTTGTTTTTACGAAAATGAATGTGTTTGGACTTGTTTTTCTTTGTCGTTTCACACAGGCGTCTACGGCATCCTCGTTTCTCTCATGGCGCAAAAAGCCGAAGTCAAATTCGATCCGGCTCACATCATCCCGTCGCAAATCGCAAACCACATAGCGGAACTGGGATTTCCTTCTTCAGTTTTAGACGAAGGCGGTCCTGGAAATGGAGAAGTTGAACTTAATGTAAGAATTGTTTCATCCGCATTTGCGAAGAAGCTCCATTGCCTGCGGTGTGCGTTGATTTCTTATATTCTCATGGAATGTATTGTCTGTACTTTTTCAGATTAGAGGTATGACGTGCGCCTCTTGCGTCCATTCCATAGAATCCAACGTCACTAAGCTCGATGGAGTATTATCCGCTTCCATCGCTTTAGCTACCTGCAAAGGGAAATTTAAATTCGACCCGGCAATAACTGGTCCAAGGAATATCATGGAGGCTATAAATGTAATTTGAACATCTTTGTACTTTATTATCTGATTTTTTTTCCCTATTAGATCAATTCATCATTGACATTCTCGTAACATTTTCAAATTCTTGTGTTTATTTTCTCTAAGAACTTGGGTTTCACGGTGTCCTTATCTACAGATAGCAATCGTGGTGTTAATTTGTTGGATCATAAAGAAGAAATACAAAAGTAAGTTCTTTTTTCGTTTCGGATATCAAAATAAAAAAAATCTGTTGTATCTGTTCATTGTTCTTTGTATCAGAAGAGCACAAAAATACGTTTCTGTAAATTGCTAATTGTCGTTATAATCCGTTCCATTGTCGCTCATTAACAGGTGGCGAAGATCATTCCTTATTTCCTTAATTTTTGGGGGACCGGCCATGATCCTCATGACGTATTTCATGTTCGGACCTCGCGATCATAATCCGATGATTTGCCCGGGTTTAAACGTTGAGAATTTATCTCTCTTTTTACTTTCTACGCCTGTGCAGGTAAAATATTGTTGACTCTTGGCATAATGCATGTTGAAGTGGTATTTGATCATGTTGCCACAAATTTAGTTTTTGAAACCATGTTCCGTGGTTACCCATGACTCGTTGTTTGAATAAACAAACTCAAATCTTGTTTTGTTTTTTTTTTTCAGTTTTTCGGTGGGAAACATTTTTACATTCAAGCATATAAAGCCGTGAAACACGGTGCAGCCAATATGGACGTCCTCGTTGTTCTGGCCACCACGATCTCTTACGTTTATTCACTGGCGGTTGTCATTGCCGCCATGTGTCTGCAAATGCCAATCAGCCCCCACACTTTCTTCGACACACCGCCCATGCTGCTAGTCTTTATTTCGTTGGGCCGGTGGCTGGAAAGCGTAGCGAAAGGCAAAACGTCGGAAGCATTAGCCAAACTAATGTCATTACAAGCTACCGACGCAACCCTCGTGCATTGCGGGGAGGATTTCCTAGTGCTTTCTGAGAAACATATAGAAGTGGAATTGGTCCAAAGAGGCGATATACTAAAGGTGAGTTTTAAGCCGTAACATTATTTATCTTTGAAATGTTCGCGAGATGCGCCTATTTTCGGGCTGTTTATAATTCATCCTTCAAGTAAATGTGATATTTTTGTGGAAGTTCGTCTTTACCCGACGTAGAATTTTGCTGTCTGTAGATCAAAATCTTAAATTGACAAGTTACTATGTAAAAATAAATTCACGACAAATGCAAATGCAATTTTATCCCGAGAAAAGCTGTTTGTAGAAATTATTTCTTATTTGTTCAGGTGGTTCCTGGTGGTAAAATTCCTGTGGACGGAAGGGTCTGTCATGGCTCCTCGATGTGCGATGAGTCGCTGATCACTGGAGAATCTATGCCTGTTTTGAAAAAGCCAGGTAGGTACGGGGGTTTAAGGGGATGCTCAACTTTGCTGTAAATGTACAGTAGTTGCCGAATTTGTTAATAGTCATTTTTTTATGAAACTGCTTACGAAACAATTCAATTAGTACTATTTATTTGTCGGGTCTTTTAGGTTTACACGTCATCGGTGGCTCTATAAACCAGAATGGTATGCTGCTTATCGAAGCCACCCACATAGGGCAGGACACAACTCTCGCTCAGATCGTCAAGTTAGTCGAGGAAGCTCAAACATCGAAGGTAATTTATTACTCCGTTAACATGCATGAGATCATGACCGTATTAATTGTTACGAGTGCGTGCTTATGTAATCTTACCTAAAAGTTTTGTAGGAAGTAATACGTTTATGTCGCAAAAAATTAATCATTTATATATGGTGCACGCGAAACTGATTTTTCAACATTTTAGGAAGTAATTCACTTTGTCTGGTATTAGAATAACCCCGTGTTTTAGTTAGACGTCTTTGTTCTTACGATTAAAACTAATTTTGTACTTTTATGTTTGATAGGCACCGATACAGCAGTTGGCTGATAAAATTGCCGGTTACTTCGTACCGATGGTGTGCGGCGTTTCAGTAGCCACTCTCATCGGCTGGATAGCTGTCGGATACATCCATTACGACACCGTTCAAGGAATAAATGTAAATGTCCGCAAGAACCTACGATCGTTCTTAAATTTCTATCGTGCGTAATTTGTGTACCTCGTTTTATTTTTGTTCAGGGGCACCATCACGGCCAAAACCACACGCGATTTGAATTTAATCAGCACGAGGAGATTTTTCAGTTAGCCTTTCGTTTTGCAATCACAGTGCTGTCCATCGCTTGCCCCTGCGCACTCGGATTGGCAACGCCGACTGCTGTCATGGTGGGCACTGGAGTCGGGGCTAAAAATGGCATTTTGATCAAGGGTTCGGTGTCCTTGGAAATGGCTCATAAGGTGATGCGTCGATCATATATATACATTTGCATGATTGATTTACGCGTGGTTATCATGCTAACATCTCGCCTTTTTCATCGTTATTAGGTTAAAAGTGTAGTTTTTGATAAAACTGGGACGATCACGCGTGGCGTTGCTAGTCTCACTCACATCAGTTTATACGTACCTGAAAGTGTATGTTCGCTGGCGCAGCTGCTCGCCGTCGTGGGAATGGCAGAAGCAAACAGCGAGCATCCAATCGCTGCTGCTATAACCAAATTTGTCAAAGATGTAGGTTGACTGTTTTTTTATGCGTGCTTTTATACAAGTAGAATTTTTTGGAAAAGATTTACCAAGGGTTTTAGAAATATTTGGGGAAATATTATATTTATAGAAATATTTGAGCTCTGAAAAACTGTTTAAAATGATTCTTAAATGGTGTTTTTTAGGGTTATGGTTACCTCAATGCCATGTGGAGTTCTTTTTTTTTAACAAACTAATCAAATAAGTTTACGAATTTTGTTTCGCAGACGCTGCAGACGGAGCTCAGTGGGAAATGCGATGAGTTTGAAGCCGTTCCAGGCTATGGTCTGAAGTGCAAGATATCAAACGTAAACGCCATGTTGGCAGCTGCTAATAAAGCTGAGAAAATTATCAACTCTCAGAACTCCTCGCAAAAGTCAAACGACCCAACTATCACGATCGACGGAGTGGTCATAGATAAAGATGTATTCGCCACGGTGGTAGCAAAGACGTCGCCCTCACCAAAGATAAACGATCAAAATACGGAAGCAACGTTAGTAAACCAAGGTGGGGTGCCGTTAGCATTTTAGCTCGTGCAACTAAAATGTGCAAGCGAAAAGTAATGAAATAAACTAAATGTTTCATGATTGCAGATGTCTGGGCAACGCGAGTTTACCACGTTTTGATAGGCAATCGGGAATGGATGAACCGCAACGGCGTATTTGTCGGTGATGAGATTAACTCACAAATGGAGGAACACGAGGAGAAGGGACACACGGCAATTTTATGCGCTATAGATGGTGAGTGTGTTTTTCTTGCAAAATATGGATGCATTTGTAATGTCATCTCTTTACCGGCTACTAAAGTTTAAATTAATGCTTTTGTATAATTCGATCCATTAGGTACATTAATTGCTATGATGTCGGTGGCCGATACCATCAAACCCGAAGCTCATCTTACCATTTTTACCCTCAAGAAGAGAGGCTTGGACGTTGTCTTGCTGACTGGGGACAATAGAAAAACTGCCACTGCCATTGCTCGCCAGGTAAGTAGTCTGGAAAATTGAAGTCCATCCAAGTTTTCTGTTTTTTTTTTTTTTAAAAAAAAGAAAACTTGGATAGGCTACAGTTATTATTACAAACATTTTAGTGACTGTATTTTTAAAAATTGGTTCTAAAATTTTGTCAGACGTCTGAAACGCCTAGAAATAATGGATTTGTCCAAATTCGCAATGAAAATAAATTGAATTTTTTGTTTAATGAGAATAGTTAAGAATCAAAATCTATGTTGAAAATATCTTTGTTTTGAATTGTATTGAATTTTATACTGACTAGATCTTATACTAGCAAATTTAAATACGTGGATCGTTATGTTGCGAAGGTATTTATAATTAATTGATTCCATTATTTTCTATAATTCATGCAGGTTGGTATCGCCAGAGTATTTGCCGAAGTTCTTCCTTCTCACAAGGTGGCCATGATAAAGCGACTGCAGTCCAATGGACAAAAGGTGGCGATGGTCGGAGATGGAGTTAATGACTCTCCGGCTCTTGCGCAGGCGGATGTCGGGATATCTATCGGTACTGGCACGGATGTTGCCATCGAAGCTGCCGACGTTGTACTTATCAGGGTAAGTCCATGACTAAGTTCGCAATGTTTTTAACCACCGTCTCGGTCAGCTTTTTATTTTCTGGACACGCATAATTATTTTCAATTTGTGTCTTGCAGAATGATCTCTTGGACGTCGTGGGTTGCCTCGATCTTTCACGGAAAACAGTCTGGCGGATTAGACTTAATTTCATGTTTGCGAGCATTTATAATATCATCGGCATTCCAATTGCAGCTGGTGAGTTTGTAAATTCATTCGAAATTGTGCTATAAAACTCAAATCTTGAAATATACATGTAGTTTGAAGTTAGGGAAGATTATTATTTATTTATTTTCAAAATAAAAAATCATGATTACAAAAATAATAATCAAGTTATCTGGAAAATATTTTCTTGCATTTTGATTGCTCCAAAAAACAAAAGTGATGTTTCCTGATCTAGAGGCTCATTTTCTAAAATCATCTTATCCATTATTTTTCCAGGCCTCTTCATGCCATGGGGATTTGTTTTGCAGCCTTGGATGGGCTCAGCAGCTATGGCCACATCATCCGTTTCAGTAGTCGTGTCTTCCTTACTCTTGAAATTGTGAGTTTTTAACGATATACGCTCAATTGTTGAGTTATTTAATTTAATGATCGGTAGGAAGAGATTCAAGAGATTACTCCTCGTTGACACGTAATATGGTTTCAAGTATAAATTTGGAAAATGTCTTCAGAAATTTATATCAAAGCACGTTTCTGGCGAGATTTTAGGATAAATTTGTTGGAATTCAAGTATATTTGACTAACTTACGACTGATCTTCGTTCGCTTTATTACGCTTTGTAAGAAGTTGAGATTATGTTAGGAAAACTTCATTTTACTTCACGCATAAGCTTTAGGCAAAAAACGAAAACATCAGGGAAATTGCACATCTATCCGGGAAAAAAATAAAATTACGAATATAGCCTTATTTTTATTAAAATCTGCATTTCAAGTCTCGTTGCGGTATAAATTTTTTAAATGAGAGTATATTTTAAGTATGCTCGTGTATTGTTGCTGGAAAATATTTTTAATATTCATTATCTGTCTCCTTCGCAAGATACAAAAAACCAACGAGGAAGAATCTGGAGACGACGGAATATCTACAAACCCTGCAAGCACACAGCCTCACTCTGGACATGGACGACATATCGGTGCACCGAGGTTTGGACGATATTGAAATGCCGGAAATCAAGGGCTCCCCCTCGTTAATCAGCAGCACCTTAGGCAGGATACTGGGCTCGGACTTCCGTAGCAAGGAGGGTCACGTACTGCTGAGCCCTAACGGATTCGACGACGACGATTTGGAAATGGACAAACTATGAGATGCCAATAGCGCGGCGCTTACGAGGTCAGAACAAGTAATAATATATATATAAACGACAGATATACGATAATTTATACGAGTGGCTCCCCCTTCCAGAACTCGGCGGGTTTATATTTTATATTCCGTGGCCTTTGATTCGCTCAGATTCCACGCTTCCTGTATTTCTTTATTTTATTTACAAAGCGGGCGCTCGATCAGCTCGAAAAAGCTGATGGATGAAATGGTCGGGTGTTTTTTCGAACCATTTCAGAGGTTTGCCTAAGTTTAATATCCGCAGTGACATAAATTTCTAATGTGATAAGTTGGTTTTAATCGAATGAATATTACTGTAAAACATGTATTCACCCACTTAGCCTTTTTCGTTCATCACAGGAACTGATATTCTCGAAATATTTTAGTATTTTGATCGTAAATTGTGAAGTTTTAAATTTTTCCATTTAAATTTAAAAATGCATACATTCGAAGGTACCGTAAATACGGAATTAAGCGCCGGACCCGCAATAGCCGCCTACCTCAATTAAGCGCCGGGGGGGTTTCCCGAAATGTGCGAATAAGCGCCCCCTCCCGGCGGCTATTACAGGCAGGTTTCCTCGTTCATTCAAATATTTCCCACGGGAAATTCGCCAAC
>JAQGAO010002269.1:0-20297 GCA_034697705.1 Ommatoiulus sabulosus | reverse complement strand
ACCAGATAACAGATGAGTCACATTACATCTTTCTTTAACCCATGGACATGATGATTCTGTACTTTTTTGGTTTTGTGATTTTTTACTACATTTATTACAGTCTACATATATAAGTACAGTGTACATGTTCATTATTTTAATGTTATTCACGCATTCTTTGTATAGTGACCAACATAGCATTTTTTGTGGTGGTCACTCTTAACAGGTTTTACTGTATGCGCAACACAGACCGTACATAGCACGCATGCTAACAGTGATTGCTTACGTTCAGGGGCACAATCCTTAACACTCCGAGAAACAACTAAACCGAACAATTTCTACAGATAGTATCTGCATGTACATTGTAAATGCATCGTATTTTTTCATTTTTGTTTAAAAAAAATAATCATAAATTGACTGTGAGCTTTTATTTCCTCAGTCACGCAGCAGCCAACGTAGAGTTGTTTCCCGTTTTCCTTTCTCTGACATTGATTGTCGAGTTAGAAAATGCAAATGCGAAAATGCGACGCAGACACGTGTCACGTCGTGTTTCGACTATACGCGAAGTGGACAGTTTTATTTCGCAGGAAATGGTGCTTTTTTAGCGTAAAACAACGGAAAGCTGAATGTTCAAAATCATCTGGGGAAAGTTGCCAATTATGCTCGTATTTCTCAGTTGCTAATGTCAGTTTATACGCAACATTTTCTTCAAAATATTTGAATTTATTTAAACAGTTTTATTGCAAAACACTGATTCATGACATGTTTCTTCGGCCCATACATTATTGATCCAAATGAAGGGAAAGAAGTTTCCAAAACATTCTGATACCGTGATAAACATTTTTATGTCGTCTGGTTTTTTTATTTGGTTGTTCCTAATGGTGTACTCCATTTTCATGCAATGGTGTTCGTTGGTGTGGACACAATGTTTCCGAAACACGTTTGTTTCAGTAGCGGATGTACAGAAACATGTTTCGGCAGCATTTTAAACAAACTGAAACAAACACTCGCATCGTAACACATGTTTCGTTGATCCGTGCTAGGATTAAGAGGTTGTTTTTCTCATAAAATCTGAGGGTGTTCGAAAATGCCGAGGACTAACGTCGGTGAATGTAGCGTTAATTAAATAATAGCTCGAATTAAACGAGGAAAAGCCGATTAAAGGTGGTGTATCGACAGCGGTATTATAAATGACAAATTGCGCGTGAAATAGTGCATGGTGAGAGTAAAGTCGTCGTTGTTTCGTAAAGTGCTTCGTAACGCGAGTCGTTCTGCTTAATTTTACGGACGCCGTCACGTGCACGCCGCTTATTTGAACATGGATTCTGTAATCCAATGGGGTAGATAGAGTTAATGCGCGCATTGATAGGAATAATGTCTGCTTCCATAAGCAAATATTTATCCTCGGCTTGATTTGATGAGAAACGTATTTGGGTATGAAAGGTAGGCTGAGTTGCGTGCCACGGGCTTTATTGCCGCCGCATTGTATCGATTTGCGAGATATCCGTCGCGGTGCAACGACGTACTTTTCACTCGATCTCCTCCGAGCAGTTTGCACAAAACAGGTTGAATGGACCACTCAGGCTTTTTCCAAGATTTAATGGCGCTGGCCATGGAGATGCTGCAGTTTACTTAATAAATCATGGCGCCACTCTCCCTCGCTTTTTCTTTCTCCAGAAAAAATAGACCCCCGAATTCATTCCCCCCTAGGATTATAACGCTTAAAACGGAAGGAAAAATTATTGCGTTTTTATGAAATTGGATTCTGTTCGATGTTTACCGAATTTTAGAAAAATGTACGCGCTTAGTTTCTACCGAACCTCATCAACATCTATTTCTTCCATGACCTGTCGAGGACTCAGTATACGAATCAGCTGGTCCGCGGTTCTTTCAACGTTCGTAAATAAGAGATGCTGTGTCCTAAGTTCGCTTCAATCTTCAACCGAATTTTTGCATATCGAAGTACTGCGAGCATATATGCGTATATATACAGGGTGTGTCCGTAGTGATCCATCAGTTGCCTATCGATCACTACGGATGTCGCGGAAGTGTTCTACTTTTCTGTTCGTATGATTCCTGTTGCAAGTGGGAATAGCATAGTAGGGTAGCATCGCATTTTTTCCCATACGAATCATTAGGGGTACTCAGTTTTGGCGATGATGGTACCAGCCTTCTAGTCCAAACAGACCGCGCATGTGCATTAGACGTAATTATTTCTGAAAATTACTATAGCTGTTTTTAAGAGGCCAGCCTCGTAGTTCCGCTAAAATGAGTTCGTCCGCTCAATTACCGTTATTGATAAAATAACCGCATTGCATTCTCCGCAGTGAATGCATGGTGCTCAATTTGTATTTTTTTTTCCGAATGATCCCTAGCGCTAAACGCTCCTTGACATAACGTGTCGCGAAAAATTGTTCGCAGTTAGCCCAACTGCGGATCCCAATAATCCGAAGTGGAGTCTATTTGGTAATATCACGAAGGACTCGATAAACCCCCCGCGTGTTTCGTGACTTTTAATGAGCAATCGAGGCGCTTATTGGTGGCGTACGATTGTCCTATAGCTCGATCCATCGCCGATCCCCTCGATGGGGATGCTGCATGGGCGAGATACCATCGCCGACCATAAAAGATAGACGCCATCCAAAATGCATTATCAACGGACCCGGAATATGGCAATCATACATTGTGTAATATGCGCTCGCGGAAAATGGCGACGGCCTCCCGTGTCATTAATTAATATGCGGAGTATATATTAGACAAATAAGGCGCCAATTAATGGACATGCGGCAACTATGGCGCTAAATTAAAGCCGCGTTGGAATGAATCGATCGTACACATGGCCGGAGAAATAACGCAATTTGGCGCATCGAGCTTCGAAAAAGCGCCCAAACGTGTCGCACTTTGGATGAGCTCAGATATAGCTAGCGCTTTTGGAAAAGATTTCGACAAGTTGGGAAATATCATATTTTGGATGAGAACTCGAGAAACTCTACGGAAAAAAAAATGTTGATTCATTTTTAATTTATCATTGTTCTTGGTGGTGAGCGCTGCGTTGTTCGCGTTTTTATTCTGAATCTGGAGGACAAGCGTACGAATTGTACTCGCTCAGAATACATCGCGATAAAACTGCGGATTTTACTTTTCATCGCGAGGGAGAAAACTGTAAGAAAACGAGATAAAAATGTAAAAGGGCGATAAAGGGGAATTTTACTGTTTGAAATGAAAACATTTCTGAGTACTTGACGTGGATTTTTCTAAAATGTATTCCATGAATTAAAGCGATTCGAATACACGTTAAGTCAAAAGATAGAACATTAATCGAGTACCCTTGTAGGTAATTTTGATGGTTTCGACTTTAGGCAGAAACAATAACTTCAAAAAAATTGGGAAAAAAACGAGTACTCAGACTGAATCTTTACGAATGGCACTTTTGGTAGACGAAGTCACGTGTACAAAATCGACACGCTAATCGTTTTCAAACAAATTAATGCATCTCTTTTGCACACGTGTCTTCACGACCGCCGAAAGTGTCATTCGAAAACTTTGTCTGAGAATACCCCTAGTTTCATTTTTTGTTAAGTTTAATCGTTATAGCAAGCGAATGAATCTTTCTTGGTTTAAAAACTTCCAAATATGCATTTACTGTATGTGTCTGACATACAGTGTGTTTTACTTGCAAGTATTCATTTTCTTTAAAATTACCGATATGAAACTACATGTACACTGTATTTAACATAAAAATGAGTAGTTGGGTTATCGGTATTCAGACCTATTTGCCATATACTCTATATCCGTCCAAGGCTTATGAATGCTCGATCAGTGCATTCACATTTGATTAGTTTAACCTTTTTTTTTCTTCTTCTCTTAATTTCCGTTTTATTGTGTTAGCAATATGACCTGTAAGGTGAAATATCGTCTGGAGCAATGGTGTTCCAATCTTTAGGAAAAGATTTTTCTACTTTATAATTTATCAAATAAGGCCAATTCAGTGTACGAGTTATTTTCTTGCAAAATGGTATCCATTCCAGTGAGTGTTTATCCGAGTAAAATACGTTTTTATGTCTGGAAACGCAATTATTCAAAATAGCAGCCGACACAGCATGGAGATTTACTGGTTCATTGACCTATAGCAGGTCGTGTGACGTTCCGTTACTAAGCGTAAGAAACGACAAGGTCGTTCATCGACTGCTGAAAGGGCTGAATTTATAGTGTAATTTAGAAACGTTCGAAGTTTTTCGCTAACGACCAACTTCGTCGAGGCAAAATGACTGCCAGATCGAAAGGCATGACCACCGAAATGGAGAAATAACACTTTATCATGCAGTTACGAGGCCAATAGATAGCACTCTTTTACTGACAACGGATGCAACCCACAGAGGGCGCTTTCTGCGTCTTGTTTTTCGTACTGCAGCTCATGGTTCAAAAATCTCAAAATGTCAATGCGTAAGAACGCTATAGACGTAATCACGCGGGCGTGCAAAAAAAACGCAGTGATATTTGCGGTCATTATTAATTGCACTTTTGGATATTTTGCTCCGTTGCTATTTTAAACTGTGGCTAAAGGCCTTCTTTTCATCGTGAATTCCGCTTTCATTTGCGTTCGAGCTGAATAATGGCCGCGTGGTCAATGGCGACGCGCAGAAAACCATGTATCATCTATGCTATTTAGTAGGAAATTTGACATTAATTTAACGCCACGACGATAAGACTAGCTGGAAGGGAAATGTGCTTTTATCAAAACACGAGTCTTGTTTAGTCATCCGCGGGTCTCATTGTTGTCAAAACAGTTGTTGACACGCGAAAATTAAAACATTGCCCGAATTGCATGCTTGGAAAATTTCACCAAAAAAAAAATGCAGTCTGGTTTAACAGAAATGTTGCAACGAATCCGATTTTGAATACAATTCAAGCCGAGTTTAATGTGCAGCTAGGTATTTTTATTATAAATCGTGGTGGGTAGAAAATGATGCATATTTGCATAAAATTGGATGTTCCGAAACATTCATTCACGATTGAAATGCACAGTTTCTCAGAACCGGACTAAGATTATCTTGATCCGATTTAAAATTTCAATGTTTGGCCAGTGTCAAGGCAGTGTGCATTATTTTTTCACTGACGTATAGATTTTAATTGGAAATAAGGTATACTGTAACAAGATCACATTTGTGTCCAACAAAAGACCAATGTAATCATGAAAATTTAGTGGCAGTACTCCGCGAAGCCAAGAATTTTAGATATCGAACATTCTGAATTTGAGCAGCAACCATTACAGAAATTTCAAAATTATCTTAGTCAACACTTTTTTCAGGACTCTTTGAATTGTCAAAGAGTTACTTTTTTATAATAACTTCGCTTTAATTCATATAATTGAATTTCCTGTAGGCATTTTCCTAGAAACGAAAGTCGCGTTCTAAGAAGAATACGATCATAAGGGATCTTTATGATAATTATCATGCTTTACCACAAAGCTGCATAATCTGAACGTTAAGTAATCTACGACGACTTTTATGAATTTACGATATCTCTATATCTGGAATCAAAATCGTTGCTTGAGATCGGCGACTGCTTGTCTCATTAATTCACGTATCTCCGAATCGTATTAAATATGAGACTGTA
The DNA here is from genome assembly GCA_034697705.1 of Ommatoiulus sabulosus. NCBI lineage: Eukaryota > Metazoa > Arthropoda > Diplopoda > Julida > Julidae > Ommatoiulus > Ommatoiulus sabulosus. The sequence goes on along the minus strand of JAQGAO010002269.1, from coordinate 14,702 downwards.
TTGTTTTCAGTTTATTCGTTATCTTGAGAATGAATCGATAATTTGATCGTGAATTGACCTAAAATAATCTGCGTGCTAATCATGGCAATTAATTTAAACTGGACGCAATTGCGCAATATTGTCAACTTGCAAATCCAGCATCACTTGTCTTCGCATGGAATTGTTGTTCGGTCCTTGAATAAATAAAGGCCTCGAATTGGTTAGTTTCGTGGGGGAAAAAATGGGGATTTATTACCCGCTAAATTGATGAAAAGCTAAATTGCTACGTAAAAGACCAACCGTAATTGTCTTATGGGTGTGAAATAACGAGAAAACGAGTTGCTATAAAACAGTTTTATTAAGGAAAACAGCTGAAAGCGTGCGAGGGAAGGAGAAAAGCTGCAGTTTTTGTACGGAAGCCGGCAAATAAAAAAATCGATAGAAATTTAATTTTAATTTTCCTCCGTTAAACATTCATTTTATGATGAAATGGCGATGGGTCTTTTTTTTTTAATTATAACTAAATGAATGAGTTATCAAGGTACCGCTGGTCTTTTTTCTTCAAATTTCTACAGAAATGAAATAAAGATTATATCATAAGAGAGGAATATTTAGGTTTATCGGTGACAATTAAATTCAAACTTAAGGGTAATTTAAATTTTATTTGAAAATATGATAAGCTATTTCGTATTTCATGGAAATTACTCCATTTTTCTAGGGCTTTTACAATCCGAAATACTTTATAGAGGTCGTCAATTGACCGACACTATGACCTTTCAAAAGGCATAACAATGGCATAATCATAATTCCGCAATTTCTTCCAACATTTTGCCATCACTTTTGCACCATTTTGGTTGAATTCGATTTTTGTGAATAGCATTTTTGGTACGTTTTAAATTATGGCTAATAAAATCACCTTCCTCACTGAACTTCAAATGCGTATTACCATTTTCATAATTGCGCAAAAATGTCATGCAGCTATACAAGTAGCTGTGTAACTCGTTTATGTTTATAGCACACGCTCACAATCGCTTCATTTATGACAAAAATCAGATTTTAAAGTACAAAAAAACGACTATAAGGGGCGATATAGACAAGCATTTCTTTAATGAAAATTGTATACATGCATATTCATTTTATTTACGGTGTTTCAGTGGATATAATGTAATTCTAGAATGCTTTTCTTTGCGTATACATGACTTCTTATTGCGGTCAAAGATAAAGTTTTAATTAATCTTTGACAGATTCTAAGAACACTATATGTGTGGATTTTGGCGATTCTAAAACTATACTCGTAACATACCCAAACTTGACTTACGACTAACTATATTCACTAATTAAGGTGGAATAAGATCGGTTACACTAGTAATATTTCCAGTTAAATATCTTCAATCGACAGATTATTTATTTTTAACTTTAATCGTTCACTAATTCACTTTACACATTGTATTTTTGCCTTGTCTCAGTGTACTTAAAATAGATCACGTACATGTACGATATATACGATGGCATAATACATACAATTTTGTAGGTTTATTCGAATTTATGGAAGCGCCATGCAGTTTTTTTTTGTGGAATGCAATTCATCAGTATTCATTGGCTGGTGCTTCATATGAAAAAAGGTCCCGTGTCTAATTTTGAAGTGGAAATCCATCGCGTTTCAAGAAATGCCTCCTTTAAATCGAAAACGTGATAGGCCAAGAAAAAAGGCTGATGGACGTCAAGTATTTGCACTATGCAATTTCCAATGACGTCATTTTCGAAACTAGGTCGTTGCAATCAATGATTTTACGCAAGCTGAATTGCGTAGGTATATTTAGGATGGAATTTGATTTTGCATAGTCTTTAAATGGATACCGATGGATTTCGTTTAATTGCTAGCATCCTATTGCTAAATTAATTATATCGCTGTTCCATATGAGCTGGTACTTTGTCCACAGAATTTGCCATGATCTGATGGAATGTGATAGTAATCTGACATTCCAAAGATTGTTATGTATGACAATTAATTTTTCTCTCAACGTTATTCCATTTAATATTCTGAATGGATATAGGGCCTACACCTGTAGCATTCAGAGATGAAGACTGACTGAAATCGAGGTCGCAGGGTCGTTCCGACACTGGTGGAACATTTTTGGTTGCATGGAATGATTTTTCATCATGCGATCGTTATTGTGCCTTTCATCCCCACCTGTCATGTGTTTACTCTTTCCTCCTGAGGGTTGTATTACTCGGAAATCTTCCCGCCCCAACATCATTTTACTCATCACCTTTGGGTATATCTGTTTATCACCCATATTATAAGCCCCCTTGCATGAACTTTTCCACGCAATTAATGATAGGCCTAATAGGTATATTGCCGGCTGAAATGATAATGTAATTAGGGCGTTATGCATCACCATACTCCCTCGCTTTAACTAACTCCAATTGCTGCGGGTTTTTTTTCTCCAAAAATGCAAAAAAATAAGCCATGGTCATAAAAATATAAACTTGCGTTATGAATGAAAAAAATTGGATAATTTGCGACGTTTTTAACGTTCTCATACAGTATGAAATTAAGCTGCCAGGACACCGGATCGACCTTTCCCCTAGCGGCCTATTTAGAAAGCGAGGCATTGTTGATTGCACATGCATAATGCGCTCGGAGTAGATACACGTAGAATTAGAATGACGTATAGATAACTTTCACAAGCAGACGACGCGTGCTGGCTCCGCCTAGATCAGACATTGTGAAGTACTTTGTTTTTACTGTAGCAAAAATGGTTGCCTTTGCTATATAGATAACTTGAACGTGCAGACGTGCAGCCACATTCCTTCCATATTTCATTTTGCACTATGGATAGTACTCCACAACACGCCCACAATGCCCACCAAGCCACATTAGCCCCGCCCACGAGCTGCGTGACGTCATGTGCAAGTTATCTATTCCAAGAAATCAGAAATCATCCTGGCATGAGTCTGCCTGATTTTTATCGAATATTTTTCACCCCCGCCACAAAAGTGACATAACTCAACATAGTTTATTTAGAGAAAAAGTAAGTTTTACTGCATTGTAAATTATGTTAACTTCAGATATGTCGTTTTTGCTGAATATGGAGTTCATTTCGCTTGACATAATATCGTTTTAAGCTGGAAATCGATAGGTTTGAGTTGTGACTTTTCAAGTGGGGTTGTGATAACGTGCATAATGTTAGGGTTATGATAAGTTAACAAGACGTTTGGATAAAAACATGGTAGTGTCAAGATTATGTTGTCAACTTTTGAAAATTATAACAAATGAAAACGCTTTCATGTTGCAAATTAATATCTATTTCAATCTTTTTCGCCTCATCTGCGATCATTTTTTACGAAAACAAAATCTGCTGAAAAACAACGTAATTTAGGGACGCTGATCATGATATTCGGTGTTGTACTGAAAACTGATAAATCATTAAGTAGGCCTATATGTGCGGTAGATGCAAAAAAACGTATACTTTCGAGACTTCAGTTCGTACGTGCATAGTCTTTTATAAAAATCGTTGAAAACAAATATAAAAAATGCATCGAGTCGAATGCATGGAAACACGATGGAGTATAAACCCACCGTGCAACTCGATGCGAACGTCAGTGAAATCTGATTTGCATTTCAATAAATAAATAAATAAACTTATGAAATGGGAGAGAACATTTGGCAGGAGATGGATGCACGTTGATACTGTGCTAACTTGAAATTTCTCTGGCGGCGCATCAGCAAGAGTTTGTTGACTAAAACTCCGATAAACCTTAGAACGGACGGGTGCACCAGATTAGTACTTGGTAAAATACTGTTAAATATAAATTTTAATATTCAAGGAATTTTCTGATTTATCCAAATGGCGCATGACTATGACGTTAAATGTAAAGTAAGGGAATTTTTTTCATTCAATTGAATAAAATAAGTTCATATTATTCTGATTTAGGCATGCCATGCCATATTTTAAATTAATTTTGATCAAACCAAAGGACGCATCATGAATATTTATGAAAAAAAAATTGGATTTTCTAAATACACAAATATATTCAAAAACATTCGAATAAAAAATTTCATTATAAATTAAATAATTTGTTTTATTAAAATGAGTTTACCGGTCAACGAAGATATGAATTAATAGTTTTCATTTCTGATTTTCAAAGTATAAAAAATACGGAGAAATTACAATCTATCCTATATACTGACTGCAGTTTCTCAATATTCCATTTTCAAATTTTTCATTTTGAGATAAAAGCAAGTTTCAAAATGGTATCCATTGAATGTTCCTTGTCAAAATAAAGGGGCACTACTGTCACTTAGTCAGAAGTGAGCTAAGATGTGTCGTTTTCGATGAAACCAGAAATTGATGCCACTTCTGAAGCGGGATGTGATATTTAATTTTTTTTTTCTACGAATAACGTCCGTTAAAAATCTCGCGAGATCTATTATCTACACCGTGGGAATAGTTCATTTCTTCCAAATTTATCACGAATCCTCGGGGATATGAAAAAGATGGATATTTGTCAGAAGCTGGAGCACGGGGACGAGTGGCGCTTGTGGTAAAGGCAATTTCGCATGGCAAGTACCCCATAATGATTTCAGGGGCCCAAAGATTAAACGCGTGTTGCTTCATAACAAATTTCATGCATGAACAGCGAGTGCAGCCACCCTATGCGCCGTTGCTTCTTGGTAATAAGTCTGCGAGACTGCGAAGATGGAGGAGGAAACAACAAACCGCAATTGTATTGATTCGCAGTAAAAGGCTGCGTGTCCGTAGTCAAACAGTTGAAGGGGGGAACGTCACAGGACGACAGACGTCAAAATGGCAAAACGAGAGAAATGGGGATTATTTAAAGGCAGTTTAACGGTCAATAAGAACCTCCGCGGCGTTAAGAGCGACTGAAAATTGCGTTTATGGCTTCAGAAGTTGGAATTAGGCTGCTCAACAGAGACGGAAACGATGCGGATTTACCCTTTCCTCGACGCCTTCTGCACTTTCCGTCACGAAACAACGTTGCTAAATTCGGCGAAAACATGCGCTCCTAGATTTGCGTATACGATGTGTTTCCCGATGATAGCATACTGTACAGTGAGAATAATTTCTTAAAATATTGATTTACGCCAATTTCGAACTACCGCCTATGGTGTTCGAACACACTAGGAGTACTAAGACAGATGCTTTGCGAATCGCACTTTGGCAGTCGTGAAGTCACGAGTGCAAAATTCAACACGCTGATTGGTTTGAATGATTCACTCGTGGTTATCGTTGTTTTTAAACTAATTATAATGCATTCCTCGTTCACGTGTCACGTGACTTCACGACTGTCAAAGTGCTATTCGTTAAGTATTTCTCTGAGTCCCTACTATAAGAAACACTATTTAAATATTTATGGTATACGTGTCACTGCATAAGGTGGTCACAAGATTTAGTCTTGGAACGCTTACAATTCCAATACAATTACGGTATATCTAAATACAGTTTCATAACCTCGGTGCTTATCAACAACGTTATCGAACACGACATGAAAGTAGGTTCAATTTTTGCATCTAAGTTTGATTTCAAGTTGTTGCAAAATTACATTATTGTTTGACTACAGTAATTGTTTTTATATAAAAATATTTAGGTTTTATTACATTCGTGATACATGGAGTATTTTTCTTATTATTTTCAACATTGCACTTACATTACATGTAAGTTTTGTTATCTCAGCTAAATGGAGCTATTTTTTTGCCAGTTAAAACGGGTCATCGGAAACGTTCCTTAGATACCATTTATTACGGTTTTGCGCTGGATGCACTGAGGCGAATATTTTTGAAAATGAAAAGATTTTTTGGCTTTTCAGGACGTGTTACATGTACATGTATACTATCATTACCTATAGTAAATAATGATATCAATCATAACGTAAAGACAAGAAAAATAAAGACAGGGCCTACCAATGAATGTAATAATGTAATTAGATTTGGTATTCCACCCTCTAGAGATTAAGGAAGACGGAAATTGCCCCACAGGGTCATACAACCCTGAAAGCCGACGCTTTACCAATCGTACTTTGACACTCGTGAAATCACGTGTGTAAAAGGAATACATTCATTGCTTAAATTAAAAAAAAATTGCCTTGCATGGTTTTCAGAAATTTCATTTTAGTTTTTAAGAGAATAGGTGCAATGTTTCGCAAATTGTGAAACCCTGGGGTACAAAACCATGTTCACCTCCCTTATAAATTCCATATTAATCGTAGTTCCATGCAGAAATGCAGAACTACGTTCGCTTAGAATATCGTATTTGTTCTGCTAATATTTATTTAAATACGTTGTCAATTTTGTAAAAGACAATTATGACAAGCCCCAATACATGTTCTATGAGCGCAAGAGCGCAGATAAAAAATCCTGAATTTTGCATATATAAAGACGATATAATCATCTTTACTTTTCGAGCGTAATAATTACAGGGATTTTACCGTTGACTGGTTAATTTTTGAGAGGAGTGAATGAAAGCCCTGCGCTTGACATTAGCAGCGCATTATAATAATGGACTAATTACTGGTTTTATATAAGTATAGATTTATCTTGGAAACGATGCTCCGGTTAATCGTTTTATCTCGAGAATTGTATAATAGAAGAAGTCAAGGAAATGTTATAAATTAGTTGTAAAGTATAGTATGCTTTTATAAAATTTCATATAAATCGATAGCGTATGCAGGGTGTCCATAAAGTCTTAAAACAAATAGTGGTATATTATTTGTTGTTTGGTCGGTATTTAAAAACGTCATACAGCTGTGTATACAGTAATTGTTCGGAGATCATTGGACACCCCGTATTTGAAAACAATTTTACATGAAAGTGGTAGAGCAATTGAGAATTTCAAGATAAGACTTTGATGGGAATTAGACACCCAAAAAAATATGTTCGATATCTTGTTTACGTTCTCACCTTCCTAAATGAATTTTGCAAACGTATTTGATATCTACGGGTAACGGTATTTATTCTATAATGCCTACTGGGTTTGGGCATGTCTCACAATTGAGTGGATCTTTTGAATATCTTCAATCCGTAATATAGTTAAGCTCTATTTTTCCCCACATTTTAAAATCTGAAATCTATATGCGCGTAATGCGGAATTACAATCACTAGAGTTTATCGCACTATAAAGCTTTATTGTTAAAATCAAGGCTTTAAAGGACTTAAACGGGCAACACCGTATAGGTTTATTGACCTTATTTTTTTGGAAATTGAGAATCCCGATGAAACTCGAGATCCGAGTCCTCGCTACGTTCACGTTCCTTCGTTTTGCGAACAAAAGTTTCGTTCGCTTAAAATGGCGTGCAATATGGCCTTGGCGATTTTTCACCAAATTATAATGGTGACTGGGCGTGGCCGACTTCAAAGCGCATTATCGTAATTGCGTACGAACAACAGAAATCCCTAAATGCTGGCAATTAAAATGCGCCGCATTCGGCAGGCCTAAACGTGAATGTCCTATAGTGTCCCTGAACAAAACTTCTCGAGTTTTAGGACGTTTTCGCGTCCAATCCGCTTCATCCATGCTCCGTGTCCTATCGTGAACTCAATTCGGTGAAACCCGGCAACATTTTTATAATCCTCTTTGTTTGGCAGTGTGATTACTATAGGGATATTCAGACGGAAGCTTTACGAATCGTATACTTTGGTAATCGTGTGTGCATAAGGAATGTTTTAATTGGTTTAAAACCAGCGATAGGGTAAGAATACATTGAATGCTTATTGCAGGCGCTTACCACTTTGCGTATAACTACAAGGTTAGGCATAAGTCTGTAAAGTCTTGTTGCGCCTGAAATAAGCATTCTGTGTGTTCTTACCCATATGTATACCACTAATATTACAATTCGATTCCATCTCATCACGTTCAGTCCTTAAATTATATAGTATTTTTGTTTCTTGTTTGATCCGAAAACAGACTAGTAGTTGTACGCAGAGTGGTAAGCGCCTGCAATAAGCATTCAATGTATTCTTACCCATAACCTCGAGTGAAATTTTTAAACAAATTAGCGTGTCGATTTTGCGTTCTTGACTTTTCGACTGCCAAATTACGATTCGTAAAACGTCTGCCTGAGTAACCCTATTGCACCTCTTGAAACTCGAAGTCGGTCCCAATAAGGCTCCGAGCTGGAGCTGGATTAGTTGAGAATTGAAGCGCTCCGCCTTGCGAGCGGACTTAAGTGTGGCTTAATTATGATGCGACGTGCTCTAAAACCGAAACCAAAGCCCCCAACTGTGGGCAAACCTTCATAACATTAATGCTTGTAGTGATTGCTTGAATTTAGGGTAAATTACGCTTCGTTCAGTCTGGATTAAACACCAGAGGAACGTCTTGTTTCTACTTGTTGTCACTTGTTTCTGGAAACATAAAGATGTATTTAGGTAATTTACATACTGTCCAGAAGCAAAAGACAAGTATCTACAAGACGTTCCTCCACATGTATGTTTCCTCCGGTGTGGACGTAGTTTAAGAAAATTGGATGTATTCTAAGTAGTTTAAACATTAGGACTATACGTATATTAAGCTGGTACGAGAGGTGAATTACTCTTACAAAAAGTGAATTTCTATGAAGTACCATTATGTACGCCCTCTGGTAGTCACAGTAGCTAACTTAATTTCGGTACCCTTCAACAATTCACGGAGCAATTATTTGATTAAATATACACTGTATGATCGTTCGTTCGATTTGTTTTCAAAACAAGCAAAAATCGATTAATCGTTTATCGATACGCGCACGACAAAATGACGTCAACTAATGGGAATTAAAATACCACCCATGCATAAGGCAACACTAAGTGGAGAAGTAACCTGCATCTAGAATAGAAGAAATCATCGCGCTTGTGGCGCCTTAATTCTTATCAGGATTTCTACGCCACTTTCTATTATTGCTAATGAAGTTTAATATCTTGAAACAAACTCTGTTTTGACCATGTTTTGACTCGGGCTTCCCTGCCACGAACGCGTTAATTAGCCCAACCAGCAGCAGCCTTTATTAGTCCAATTAAATTGATGAACCCACAGTTTTTAGCTGATGCTGGTGTGGTCAACAAACTGTAAAGGGCGAACCAAATTATGTTGATGAAGGTGCCAACGGTCCATTCACCTCGTCCTTGGGTCGCATTTACCCTCATGCGGAACACAACTTTTTCTCGGCTTGGAAATGAGTGATTAGGTTCATTTTTTAGAAAATTAAATCAAAGAGAACCTTATTCCGTTATTCGACCCTTCAAAGTTCGTCGACAGTTATCATAAAGTATATATTAAAGTACTGTCGGCACGTTGTTCTTCTCCGAACGATTGAAGTAAATACGTCGCAAAATCCCTATAGACATCTTCATAAATAAATAACTTGGATAAAAATGCAGTTTTTCGACCAATGTCGCTCGCGTCCGTGCTAGTTCATAACCAAACAGGGCCTTCCTTATTCGCATTTAGTGTTTGCAGTTGTTGTTGAAGAGGCAATTTTCAACCAGCTCGCATCCGCTATAAATTGAATGGGTTTCTATCACTCCTGGGATTCACTGGAGCCTCCACCCTAAAAATGCAGGTAAATGGAGGCGGCCACATTTTAAACAAACAAAGTTAATTGGCGTTTTGCTGCACTTTATTTCGCTAACAATTTCCCTCGATCTGTTAACCGAAGAAATGAATAAATTGTGCGAGTGACATGACATGTTTAAACTAATATCCACGGTATAATTTTTTATTTTGGCCAAGTGGTTTTATTGACTGGCAAATTTTGGCATACGAGGAATTAAAGGAGTTTAATCGGTTTTAATTTGACGTAAGTTGGTGATATATCGAGGAGTGGGTGCAGCTGTTTGCTGATATGTTAATCAAACATTATTGCAGGGGACAAATTTCATACATGGTCTTTGTCAAGGTATACATCTCGCACACTGTCACTTTTTAAATTACATTATTAAAGGCATGTTTATCCACTTGCTAAATTAAAATAAAATAACTGGAGTTTGTGTCAAAAATTGGCATACAGTATGTTTTCTATGTTGCTTTTTTGTAACAGTTTGACCATTCATACTGTAGCCTACGTTGTATAGTACGTCGTAAATTCAACGTACGATTTTATATATTCAATTCAAATTTTGTATAGGAATGAAATTGAAACTCATAGAATGATATCAATAATTGTTTATCAATAAGAGTAATGGCATTAGAATAAAAATAGCAACTTAGTCGATTCAAACGCTTAGGAATTATGTACGGTTCTAAAACATTTCCTTACGAAATTTAATTAAAACATGAAAAGAAAGAAAAACATGGACTTGTATCGAGCCTCGTGTTTTGTTTTGCATTGTTACGATTTATACGCGTATTTTCACAATGCACGCATGCTAAACATGAAAATATATTTATGCAAAAGTATAGCTGTATCGACGATATCATGTAAATGTTTTATGTCTAACAAGTATTAATCGAAGAGAAAATTTCCATGACGAGAACACGTCTCGCGTACCATCACAAATGTTCAATGTGAGATTTGTGCGTCACAGGACACACGTCTATACGTAGTCCAATTCGGCCCATACACGCTTAAGTGTGTCCCTGGGCGTTTAAAGCAAAGTTTGCAAGTGCGCATTTTAAACTTGGACTTTTCCCCTATTTTTTGTGTGTCATTTACTATTGTATCTGTAATACTTACCGAAATATAAATTTTTAAAACTCGATGAATCTTTTGTAATAACCCATAACGGTACGATCATCCGAAAGGCATTTTGTCAATAAACTGGCCTCATGGTATTTGCCGGTTTTATTGACTGGATTATATGCACACTTTTTAAAATTATATATCCGAGAAACTTACTTTGGCATTTATTGTCAGTTGCTATGGAAGTTTTCAATCTTGATTATTGAACACTTAATGTTTCGCAAATGTATCCACTTTTTATTGTAATATGTTTACGGTTATGTTGGCTGAGTGCGTGAGCGTTTCTACAAATATTTATATAAATATCGTTATCATAATTTTGTTTTAAGATGGCCTACATTTTGTTGCTTCTTAGCTTACAAAAAAGAAAACAAAATAAATTTTATGAATTATGGATTCTAAAGCTTAATACATCTCTCGTGATTTCCTTTGTGCACAAATACGTATATTGTAATTTAGTTAAAAAATTGCTTTTCCAAAAATGTCATGCAGTATTTTCTCCGAACACAACTTGCACGTGACGTCACGCAGCTCGTGGGTGTGGCTAATGTTTCTTGGTTGCCATTGTGGGTGTGTTGTGTGTACTTTCCATAAAGGCAAAATGAAATATGAAACGAATGTGCCTGAACGTCTGCACGTGCAACTTATCTATAGCAAAGGTAACCATTTTTGTTACAGTAAAAATATAAAGTACCCCAAAATATCTGATCTAGGCGGAGCCAGCACGCATCGTCTGCTTCTGAAAGCTATCTACTGTATAGATCAGAAATGATAATTTGATGCAGAAAATAGAAGTAAATCAATAAATGCCGTCGATATTTTAAAACATCAATAGTCAATTTAATACAACAAAGGATAGCTACCCCTGCGTTTCGTTACAATAATATACGTGTACTGTACATGTACGTTTACGTTGCTTTTATATATTACCATAACCGCGATATATTACATTGTGCGATTAAAACAATTAGTGTGGTTTATTGGCAAATTTACCCATTTTTTCAGCGAGAAAAATAAATTTCGTCCAATGCATTATTTGAGCAATGGGTCACATTGTCAACGCTTATATACTGCGTTCAAGTTGGCGCATATAGAAAGATCAATTGATTATTTTCTTGTTTTATGTTATTGAAATGGGTGGAACAGCGAAAATAAATATTTAATTCAACTAAGCTAGCATAGAAAATTGCTTTACGTTTTTTTTTTTTGAAAAACAAGTAACAATATACTGTACATGGTCATCAATGGATCGTGTAGTGTCTGATACAGAGTGTGATGAAAGTTGCCGTTCAACTTTGCACACGATTTGCTCGCACCGCAGTGCGAGAAGTAACTGTTCGTAGGAACCATTGGTCCGGAAATGCTTTACAGCCGCTTTCGTAACTGCACGAACGGTTTCCGTTTTATGCTGTTTTATAGCCCATAGAAAAGATGATTGTCCGCCATTTCTTCGAATAAGCGCTGACGAAAAAACAGATTAAACGAGATATGCGGCGCCCTATGCAAATGGATTCGCAAACACAGCACCAACATTTCAATCCGGTTGAGTGTAGTTTGCATATTCTTGGCTGCGATTACCGCTTTTAAAATGGCGCTCCCCATTTACGCGGTACGGTCTGTTTGAGGGTCGACTGGTCAAGATGGAGCCAGAACCAGCCCATTCTATGACGTTGCATTGTTTTGGTAAAACGAATTTGTCCCCTTCAGCACAGTATACGTACTACCAGTATGGTCACTCCGCGCATTCCTCATGTCCATATTCGCAGCGCCAACTTCCCGACTAGCGAACAGTACCCAATTACCTGTGAGAAAAAATGTGCAGCAGACGACAAAAAGTAGGCAGCGTCTGCTTTATCAACGGATTGCTATACATGTATACTTGGCCAATTGGGCAGTTTTGTGCAACCCTGTGGCTATCTGTTATCCTATGTCGAGCGAGTGACACGTCACCTACACGTTACTATCATCCCGTTGGAAAGTACTGAGTACTACACTATTAAACCGCCGTATCAATTCTTGCGCTGCAGTCGAATTTTCTGGACATGAGGACATGAAAGGTGCCAACACGGAATGACCATACTGATATTACGTATACTGTGCCTTCAGTAATGTACGCATAATTTGTTTACGACATTTTAATCATTCTAAAATGTGTTGACATAACCGAGCCTGCAGGAGAATTTCAGTATGATATACTAGCTGGAAGGCCCGGCTTTGCCCAGGCTTTTCATAGTTTCTATGCTAGGCGTACCAGGCGAATCTGAAAGATAGTATGGCATACATGGTAAAAAACTGTGAGTATGGTAAGTTGTTTTAACATAGTCGAGTGGCATTATCAAGAATTAGCTTCACTCGAGTTTTTGTGCTAAAAATTCATGTTGTATTACCATAGTAACAGGTTCGACTCTCAGATTTGCCTGGTAGGCCTAGCATAGAAACTATATATGAACAGCCTGGGCAAAGCCGGACCTTCCAGCTAGTAAATTAAATAAGGTAAACATAATTCGGAAAATTCAGGAAAGAATGACTTAATTTTGAAAAAGTCACGGAAATTAACGTATTAATTTGGTCAAAATCCAAAATGAATACTTATACGTGGTTAGATCAGGGCCCTTGCAACCCTTGCAAACTTTGAAAAATATTTCCAGCACAAAGTTGGAAAATTGTCAACAATTTCAGAGGACAAATCTTCAAAATTGTCACGTTTGCTAGGAGAAATTTTCAAAATTTTCGACTGTTATGAGGTCAAATTGGCAAAAATGTCAACAAAATCATAAAAAATTGGAATATTTAAAAAAAACTGTCTCACTATTCAGGATTCCCCCAGAAATTTCATTTAAATTTCTCTGGCTTCCCTGGTCAATGACAATGTAAAAAATTAATATGTTTTGCAAAATTGACACTGAAAAATATTTTTTCAAAATTTACTAACGACAATTTTGAAATCAATTTTCCATAAAAAATTTGCATAATCTTTATTTTAAAAATTTATACTCTGAAAACGTGGAAAATTTTGCAAATTTGTACTCTGAAAAACGGCCCTGAGCTAACCACGTAGAAGTAATGATTTTCATTCGCCTTGACTGCGTTGAATTTCCCTGACTTTTTCAAAATAATAAGCCATTCTTTCCTGACTTTTCCCGGTTTTCCAGGTCTGGGGGAGGGAACCCTGCAATTTTGCCCCGTGTAGGTTTTGCAAAACGTGTATGACATTAGCATATGTAAATTGTGTCGTTGTTCAGGGAAATTTGTTTGAAAACCGGGAAAAATCATAAAATTAAACATGAATTTTCTGGTGGAACCCTTTCTGATTTTCTCGATGCCATTTTCATAAATTGTTCTCTAATATTGTGGCCAGACTCTTTAAAGGATTATTTCAATAGATTTAAATTATTATTTGAAGTTCGACCTCAGCAAAACAAATGAAAGACGTGTTAAAAATTGCCTCCCCCCCTCCCCTATTCCCCCGATGACGAATACACAGGGGCCAGTCGGAATAGGCTACTTCGCAATGCCCGTCCCCTATACGAGCCAGAGGAAAGCGTCTTTTTCGAAGGCTCCCTAGCAAATTTAGCCACACTCAAACACACAAAGTCACAGAAACAATTAGATGGACGAGATTTGCATTTTATATATCTATATATGATATACAAAAGAAAAAAATGGTGCAATATGTTCCATATTTTTTAATAAAACGGCTTTTAATTTGGTCGCTTTCCAACAAATAGTACAAATAGTATATACCAGTTGAAAAATCTGAAAAATTTACTATTATTTTCGTCTTGTAAATTAGTCCTTATAATCCATGATACAAATATTACAAATGAGATAATAAATTAAAAGTCTTCCTCACAAAAGGCAGTTTTTCAAAAACAAGCTAGAATTGATTTTCGGTATTATGAAATTCTCCACCAAGCTATAGCTTGTCGTATATTTTCGGTAAACTGTTTTAAAAGCTTTGTATATAAACTGCAAAGTAATCAGTGCTGCTAAAAAATATTTCTATAGCATCTGCCTTTTCTTTCATATATCTCATGTTTGTAAATTTT
>JAQGAO010002268.1:0-20299 GCA_034697705.1 Ommatoiulus sabulosus | reverse complement strand
AAATGGGCTCGACCCCCCTACCATATGGCATTTAGTTGCTGACTGTAGGGTACTGAGTTGAATTGAGTTGAATTGAAAGCAGACGCTGCCTATACGAGGGCAAGTGCCTAGCGATATATGGGCGCGGCTTAATGCGCATTTTCCACTTAGCCACCGCTGGTGGGAAAGTTGGCACTGCGAAGATGGACAGGAGGAATGCGCCGAGTGCACACACTGGTATTTCGTATAATGTGCCCACATGCACATTTTGTATCATGAAGTGTCACGAGTATCACAGGACCACATTTTTTTCTCTTCTTGCATTTGGTTAAACTTGGTTCTCCACCTCATCTACCACAGTGACAACCAAAGAGATTGAATCTTTAGCACTGATGTTAGGAACCACTTAAATAAAAAATTCAATACAGCGTGCAATTTCTATCCTCACCAACACGTGATTAAAAGTTTTAATAGTTTCCGAATGCATCATTACAATGAAAACTATCAATTGAGAGAATGCATTGATATTGCTTGGCATTTTATCAACATATCAACAAAAACACCTTTGCACCATTTCAATCGCATTGAAAATTAGGTAAATCGGAAATAAAATAAATATCATCTTCCTATTTAAAAAGCACGATCAGTTAAAGCCCTAAGGCGTTAGTGAAAAATATTGCAGCTGCACAGAAGAATCAAAACAATTAAAAATAAACAATCCAAATATAAAAATATGCACATATTGAACAAGGAAAAAATATTAGAGTATTAAAACAATGCCTTCGAAAACCTGAATAAATCTTATTTTAAGTTTTTCAAGCTATGCCTATCACAACCCAATTAAAGGCTCTGCTTGTTGCTTCTTGATGCGGCAAAAATCGCCAAAACGTCCTATTAATCTCAAAACTTAATTTCCCCGAGATTCCTGTCGACCTCTAGGAGGAATATCCGTGTGAGAGGTAATCGGTATAAATATACACTTCATGAAAATTTGTTTACACGAAAAACTGCATTCGGCCAATGAAGCAACAAAAAGAAATGTAACATTTTGCCAGTAATGACTTCCCATCATGAGCTTTTCTTATAAACGCAATTAAAAATAAACTTAAAAAAGTGTAATAAAACAATAAAGAATGAGATTTTTTGCAGAATATTATGCAGATGAGACGCCCTCTAACGGGTCGAGGCAGTAGCAGCGTGCAGGCCGTTCCTCAGTCTCGGGAGACCATCATAAAAACCATGGAACCAGTGTCTTCCAACAGCCGCCTGGCATAACCCAAGTCAAGGCGGGTGAAGTCCTTTCCATCAACTTGCAGGAGCTTGTCACCTGGTCTCAAGACTGAGCTCGCCGCCCCTTCCGGTGTCACAGAAGCTATGCAAATTGTCTACAAAAGTAAAGCTTGCAGATAAGCATGAGCTTGCTGGTTAGGGAGATAACAGAACGTACGAATTTGAAGAAGCTTACCGATTCGTTAGGTTTGACGGGGCTCTTCTGTGCATGCGTGATCGTAAAGCCCAAATCAGGATTCTTCTGAATTACAACTGGTATCTAAAAGCCATATTTACGACTGGATCAAATCAAAGTTGTTAGCTAGGTTCGAGGAAAATAATTTCTCAAATTATGCAAGCAGCATCTAAAGACATGCACGTCATAAATAAACTGTGCCGAACTCAGAAAATGTGACCAAATTTTGACTTTTCTCTCTTATTTTATTTTGGTTAAAGCAGAAAAAAGCACTGGATCAAATAAAACTGGCTTGATTTTATGAATTTAATCCAATGGATTCACATCCATTTAGATGTGATTGGCTGATCATCATTTATGGCAGGCAATAAAAAATGGAAAAAATTCAGCGTTATTTTTTTTTTCAAACCTATTTTATACAAAGAAAAGTTACCAACTGAGACGTTTAAGACACTCCTAAAGGAATGCCACATTATTCGTTAACACTAAAAGTATAAACGCAATGTATATTTCAGCTCAAACTTGAGAGCACAAAAGTAACGAAAAACATCTCAAAAATTTCCGTGGGTTTCATTTTAATCGGCGTCATTCTCGTTTAAGAAATCATGAATCTCTCCTTACCACTTGCGCATTGTGATGCTGTCCAAATAGCCATGGCGTGGCCACCTTCTTCGCAACTGGCGGCACGGCATGGAAGCCTGCTGAGCTGGACTCGTAGGTTTCATAATCGCCATTGTCGCCACCAGGCCTAGAGTAAAGTGGGTTTCCCAAACTGGAGGGCCGGTGCGGCGTTGGGATGACCAAAGGCACGCCACCTTCATCGTGGCTCGGTTTGTCCTGCGTGAGGTTGGGTGGATGGGGCATTCCATTTACATAGGGGTTTGAAAACACCGTGCCACATGATTCTTGCGAATCTGGAAGCTTTGGTGGTAGATCCTTGAGTTTTCCGGGGCTGCTTTCTTTCGGCGAAGGTGGCACGTCAATCATTGCCTCAGTGCTGTCGCCACACGAGTTCACCAGCGCCGGCCTTGCAGTGAATATACCATACTGTCCCGAATTTGTGTTTGTGCAGTGTGAAGGTGGCGATCTCCATTGATATTCACTTGCCAGTTGACCGCCATTGGAAGGTCCGAAACTGCCATTCATTTCAGCAGTATGGTGGGTACCTTGGCTGTGCTTTGCACGATTTGCATCAAGGTTAGGATTTCTGCAGTGCACTTCTTGGCCAGTTCTAACAATTTCATGACCATATCTGGCACTGTCATGGCCGTATCTAGCACTTTGTTGACCATATCTGACACTTTCTTGCTCATAATCCTGCCCGCAAGTCCTAGCCGCAGGATTCCGTTGGTGTGATGCAAGCCCAAGACTTGATCTTTGCACGGCACTGTCCAGGTTGCCCATGCTGGCCGACTGGTATAGTGGTGGGGTACGATAAGGTGGCAATTGCACGGGGGAAGTGTCCCCCAGTGGCGGGGTTGAGGGTGCTGACAGCGAGTGGTGGGACGTGGGCGAGGAGAATGACAGTGGTTTCAGGTTGGGTAGGTTTGAACACCCTTGGGCAGATCTCCGTAGATTTGGGGACGGTGCGGACTCCCTTGACCCCCTTCTGGAGCCGGGATGAACCTGACTAAAATGCCCTCCACCCCTGCCATTAGGGGATCCATTTGGAGTAGTGTGGTCTGAAAGAGGATCACCGATTTCTGCCTCATTGATGTAAGGATTACCATACACTACAGCCCCATTGACAGAACCGAATGACCTATGTTGGAAGTGGGACAAGGCCAACGGAGGTGGTGTGGTAGAGTGGCGGATGCTTGGGTCGGATCCATGCCGCGCCTTTTGCGTCTGAAAGCCCTCCAATGGAGGCGATGGTGGAGGATAAGCAGGGACATAACGGGAGCTTATCGGCGGGCTGGCACGAGGGTTGGAGATCATCTCCCGTAATGCTGATGGTGATGACGAGCTTCTAGGCATGTGGACGGTTGGCTCGTAGGGCCCCATGGCTGAATTTGATGAGTATGGGAATGGGGGAGCCTGGTTGCTGTAGCTGGATTCGTGAATTGAGGAGCCCATCATGCAATCTGTTAAAAAGATATAATTGGAGGCTATCAAGGTTAGATCAAGAAAAATTTGAATTAATTTTTTGGTTCATTTTATAGTCAATCCATAAATAAAGTGCATATAAGATGGACATGAAAGATTCTACCATTTTATCAGAGCTATAAGGCACATCACTGAAACAGTTAAGGTACAAAAAATTCCACTGTTTTTAAATAAACATCGAAATGAAAATGGATCATATGGATCCCAATTTTCCTTGTATTAAAATACTCTATTTTGAATTACTTGCATAAAATACTTATTTTTTAAGTAATTTAATGAAATTTATTTAACCTGACCTGGAACTTGTTTCGAATAGGTAGCTGCAATGTGGTACGGTGGCGGTTTCCTGGTGCGATTTGGTGATGGTGGCGTCACGTTGGAGATGGTTGCGTGTTTCGCTTGTGGCACACCATTGAAAATGTTGGAGTGGACAGGATTCTGCAGTGTAGGTCTTAACCTTGGAGGTAGAATGGGAGGGTACGTTTCCGTCATTATCATTGGCTGACCATTGCGCTGCCTTGGAGGAAGCATAGGGGTGGGGCTGGGAGGACCAGACCGCAGTGGGATGCGAGACATTGGCGCTGGAGAGCCAGGCGTGGTGTCACGTGGTGCAGAGTTTCTCTGCTCTGGCATCTGGTAAACAGGCAACCTTCCATTTTTGGGAAATGCGTTTGGTGGCATGTGTGATGGGCTGTTCCAGAAGTTGCGAACGGTGGAATCATTTTCTGATAAAAAAATATAGATACAAATAGCTTCAGATTGGCTGCAAAGGAATTGGAATAGTTTTTATCATAAAGACATCACATATAAAATAATTGAAAAGTAAAGGAGGAATACATTCATAATTTTATGGTCAGTGTCTTAAATAATTAACCTGTCTGGTTCTTATGCTCTTTTTCTTATTAAACTGCCTTTTTTAAAGTTACAATTTCAGATATTTACCTTTGTATACCATAAAAAGGTTGCTTATAAACAAAAAGGAAATATCGGTCAATGACATACTTTCAAATTATACATGTGAGATTCTTTTTTAATAGCAAAACAAACTCATACCTTTGATTGTACCACTGTTTGCCAGAGTTGAGGATTTAGAGTCAGAGCTGCTGCTTAACTCATGTACATTTTGATCATTACCAAAGAGCCTTGAGTATGACCCGAACAGCGGTGGTCGGCTGAGGTTTCCACCATTATTCAGCCGTCGTGCCACCGCAGCAGAAACGGTTGCAGAACG
Organism: Ommatoiulus sabulosus; assembly: GCA_034697705.1. Taxonomy (NCBI): domain Eukaryota; kingdom Metazoa; phylum Arthropoda; class Diplopoda; order Julida; family Julidae; genus Ommatoiulus; species Ommatoiulus sabulosus. The sequence continues at coordinate 15,518 of JAQGAO010002268.1, read as the reverse complement.
CCCAGTCAGAGCGCAGGGATGTGAAAACTGGGGACTGGGAGGCATTTTCCCAGTGCGTCGTGCAGTAGCAGCCTCCCAGTCGCTGGCGTAGCCTTCTGACGCTGCTGAGGTGTTAGCGCGCACCATTCTCGGGGAGAACCTCTCCACATTTTTCCCATGTATGCCATGCCCAACATTGGCATAAAGTTCGTGGTCGCTCCGATAGCCATTTTCCGTGTTTTTGAAGCCTTGGTAGTGGTTTCTCCCTTGCTTCAAGCCTTCCAACTTCCTCAAGAAGCTGGAGGACACTGTGCGCTTGCTCTTAGCTTCCTTTATGCCTGTGTTGTCCATTGGAGACAACATGGAGTTGACGGGCAGTCTCGGCGAGCTACCTCCTTGTAAGTCAGGCAACGACGAATATTTTCCAATGTTGACTTGGGAAGCGGTTTTTATCACATTCATTCCATCTGCAACAATGTTTAATTGCGGTTAATAGAAGAGGAAAAGTTAGATTCTTCATGAAAACCTCCAGAGCAGAAAATGTGATCACCATGGTTTTTGCGGAAAATGGCCGGCGAGTTGTGAGTCGAGCTTGTAACAAATGCTGCTTCAGCAGAATTCTGATGCTGGAGCCTGTTTTTGTCCTTCACTAACTTTCCCTGTGCGTTTGTTTGAAAATTTATACAGATGAATTACCTTGTGGCAATATGTGAGTTAATGCAGGCAAAGCAGACATATGCATCTCTGACAAAATGCCAGAGACCTTGCAAATGCAAATGTTTAAAAAGGAAGAAAGGATCGTGATGATCACGATCACATTGTCCGAATTATTTGAAACGTTCCAAAACAACAAGCCGTCTTTAAAACATTAATCAAATTCAAAATCTAAAATATTTTACAAATAAGCAATGCATTTCAAAACTTTTCATAATTTTTTAAATCATTTTGTGTGCAAGCATGCATGTTTTATTATTTTCTGGCCATTGGAAAACACCGAAATGGTTGTTTGGCCTATTTCCCAATAACAAAGTTTTTTTTTTAAATTTACCGCAACCAAACAGCCTTGCATATTTAATTGGAGCTTTAAATGGGACAACAAATTTTAGAAGTCAGTAGCGATAAGCTATATTATTACAACAGTATTTGTAATACAATTTGCAAATTAGAGGACAATATGTCTAATGGGATGCAAGAATTAACAAATTGGGCTATGATGCTACATACTTTGTCATATTTGCACACTGGAAGTTGTTCGAGCAGTTTAGGCGATACATTTGGGGATTTAGGTTTGGTCACACGTGCTTCTTTAACAGTAATGCAAGCAGAAGGATGCCAGACTTTTGCCTCTGGAATAACCATGGCAGGTGTGAGGGGCTCTTCACTAGTCTACAAACAAAAACATGCAAATAAGGTGGCACGCATACAACAATACTTAGCTTAAAGCAATTGATCACCTTATTTTCAGAGTTAGCATCACCAGGTGTGATCGAGCTTATGTTGACATAATTTGCACTCTTGTTTTTCAAGGCTTCGTTCCTGGCATGTTTGGCATGTGATTTTAATTCCTTAGGATAAGGTGTTGGGTTTCTCACCAGTTTGCCCTACAAGAAAGAGAAACCGATTATTTGGATATTAAGCATTGGAAAACATTTTTAACACTATTCAAAAATTGCGAAAAGTACAGCAGTAATTCTGTTTGAATAATAAACTTGGAACTGAGCTATTTCTTTTTCTTCAAATATTTTCATTTTAAAGACCTAGGAACTTTTCAGTACTGAGAACAGGACATTAGAGCCCACCACATGTATTAGTTCTAACCGGCTTATCCAATTTTTCATCGAAGGCAAATTTGATGTGCTGCCGCCGTGGCCTTTCGATTTCCCAATTAGAACTGTGAAAGCTTTCGTTGCTTTTTTCAGAATCTTAAAAATGGAAACGTTGATAATGAAACATCTCTACTCGGCTATCAGTCATGCAACGATGCTAGATGTGCGGTACTCACAATCGTTCTGTTCGCCTGACAACTGTGGCAGAATGTAGCATGTGAGCACCCGCTTTCCCGTATCGATATCAATGTCCGCTTGCAAAGGAATCAATGGTTTGTTCTGCAAACCATGCATTGTTAGGTTCCACTGAGAAAGGTGATTTTGTCAACTTTAAAATTATGCGAAAATTTAATCACCTGATTCTCCGACAACCACAAGGCCTGCAGGTCACGCAGTTTTGCTATGCTGAATGGCAAGTAGCGAATCTTATTGTTGCTCAAGTTGATAATGCGCAAGCAAGGTATGTGACCAAGCTCGTCCGGAACAACTGTGAGGCGATTACCTCGTGCTGAAAGTATTGTCATGCTGGCACAACTGCCGATCTAACGAAATATGAATAACAACGAACACGAGTTAAAAATGGCCTACATATTTAAGCCCAATACCAATGTTTATAAAATAATTACTTCAGAAGGAAGTTCTTCCAGTAGGTTATCATCAATGATAAAGGTGTGCATTTTTCGCAGCAATCCTATGCTTCCCGGTAACCGCCTTAGGTCGTTCTGACTTAAGACGAACTCTTCAAGGTTTGTCAAGCTTCAGCAGAAAAAGATTCATTGTATGTGCTTGATTTGCAACAAAAATAGCAGCAAACATTCTATAAAAGCAGCTTACTTTCCAATTGAATTGGGCAATTTTTTTAGTTTATTGTCATCGAGCCTTAAAATAGACAAATTTCTTAGCTGTCCTGCAAGAAGGTTAAGCAAGCTGCATTTCAGAAAACATCTTTATTGAACGCTTCAAAACATATAGATGCCCATTTTTTTCAAGTTTCAGGGCCAAACTCACCTATGGTCTCAGGAAGAGTTTCTAAATTGTTGCTCGAGAGTGTGATGTCAGTGAGATTTGTACAATTCTGGATTTCAGCTGGAAGACTCTCTATACGATTCTGACTCGCATCTAGATACGTCAGCCTTACTAGGTTCCCGATATACTATGGGGGTCAATCAAATTGAACAATTAATCCTTGCAGTAAGGTAAAAAAAAGCAGAATTGGCAAAAAAGAAAGGTTTCCTAGTTTTGATTTTTAAGGAATTATAATTACAATGTATGATCATAATTGCACACGTAAATTTAAATGTTGAAAAAATGAGAGATGCATGATTTATTTGGAAAAAAACATAACTTACAGAAGGAATATATTAATCAGCATGAAATGCAAAGGTAAAAAAAGAAACAATCTAAGATGATTTTTAAGATATTGCAGCATTGACTGTTTCTATGTTCTAGTATGATACGTACCGGAGGTATTGCTGAAATGCGATTATAATCGCACCATATTTCAGAGAGCTTTGGCAAATTTCCGATAACCTCAGGCTAAATGGACATTGAAATATGAACAGCTGAATAGTGCTATAATAAATTAGATGATTTCAAGACAAAAATTCGTCAAAATACTCACCAATTCCCTAAAATCGTTTTGCCCGATGTCAAATCGAGTCAATTCAGTTAAGCGTGCCATGGATTTTGGTAACGTCTTCAGGTGATTCTCACGTACCTCTAAAATCCTTAACCTGGATAGCCTAATCGATGTAAATACAATAAGTCTAGCCTTCTGGAGCATCAGCTTCCAAGAGGTATCAAAAGCTATATGATTATGTAACTGTCTTGCAATTTATGAAAAGAATTGCAAACAAGCACGTCTCCCCACCTTCCGAAGTTGGCTGGAAGATAATCCACAAATGTGTCGTTGAGATAAAGCTCCTCTAAGTTTATTAGCTGAGTAAAGCCATCAGGCAATCTACCATAAACATGGAAAATTATGAAATACACAAAAGTAGATATCAACAGAAATACCATCACATTAAAAAAATTCAAAGTATAATGGCATCAAAGACATGATTAGGTATGTTTTTGGTAAATCTGTTTTCTGCAGCTTTGAGCAGAAATTGGGGGAACTGATCGTTTGGACGATCATCCCTTTAACTTATTGCAATTTGTTTCTCGAAATTTTAAACTTGAAGAGATTTTCCACAAGATGCGCTTTGAACAACCCAAAAACGTAATTCAATGCATGGTGCACTACTAATTGACAAAGAACCAACAAGTGTTGCTTACTTTCCGAGTGGATTAACGCTAGCCTCTAAAATGCGTAAACATTTACATCCTTTGATATTGTCTGGAATGTCCAAAATACCTAAACAAAATGCCAAATGAGGTTTGTGAGTCCAGAAAAACGACCTAACATCTAATGATAACTAATGCGATAGGGCAAATATGCTTTACTGATGCAACCAAGCTCAAGTAAGTTATGGCTTAGAAGAAGGAAATATTTAACCCTACATAAATTTAAAGAAATCGCTAAATATCACTGGTTTTAAATTCCAACGACACCAATGATTTACCATTTTTGCAAATGTCCAATTCCTCCAGATTGATCAGGCTGGCAATAGCTGGCGGAAGCGCATGAATCTCATTGTCGCTCAGTCCTAGCGTTCGTAACTCGTGGCAGTGAAACAGAGGCTTAATGGTTAAAAAATAACTGATTAATGATCGCTTGCCACCCTGCAAGCATTCTGGAACGCCCAAATTTTCCATTCCATTGTTGCTCACCCTAGGAAGGTCGTGGATCTGGTTGGAATCCAGGTAGAGTTCCTCCAGCGTTCTCTCGAAGTTGAAAATTTCGTTGGGAACATCCGCCAGGCTGCAGTGCCGAAAATCTAGGGTCCGGACGTCCTCGGCTTTTGCCCGAAGGCAGGGACACCTCCGTATCATTGCATCCATCTTCCACGCCATGTTGAAGCTGTCACGATGACTTGCGGCAGGCCGCCTGGGCATCAAGACAATAACCTGCAAGCAATTAAAACGGGTTAATAATTAAGGCAATTACGATTTTGCCTGCATTGTTTCGGATTGAATTCCCCCTTTATTTCCCTCCTCCCCCCCCCCATCATTGATTTCCTGCCAATTTGGCAAACGTACATGAGATAACACTCCTTGTAAACGTTCAGTCCCACATTCGACTTAACCCATTCAATCGATGTAACGACAATTAAGTCATTAGCTTTTGCAAACGAAATCATTCTTCTACGGTCAAAGATCCTTTATCAAGTTTTCTTCCTTTCGAAGCGCAATGCGAGCCAAAAAACTCAATTTTGTAAGATTAGAAACGTTGAGCTGGCAGATAATGTTGCTAAACATCCGAATGAAACACAAAAGTTGGTGATTGTATTTGGTGGTGGATTCATTTAATTTCCAGAACGCAATTTTCAACATGGAAATGATCTGGCATTAAAGTCTAAACAATACATCGGATAAAAACTTATGAAGAGTAAAGACGTCTCAATTTTGTAGCTGGAAATGTATCTGATGCAATGTCCTCAAACGAAAATTCGAGACAACTTATTGTTCGTATTCAAAGAACCAATGTTCAGAAATGAAATCGAGAGATTATCGTAATTAAAATCAAACTCATTATTTTTGTCTTTTCTTTAAGATTAACTTTATTTAATTCAGTTTATCCTTGTTTTCGATCAGATGATGACTGCGTCATGTTGCATCCGTCAAATGGTAAAATCGATATAAAAAACAAAATCTTCAGATGCATACAATTACATCTTGCCTATACACCACGGGCCAATGCACTGGCAATTTGAAGAGTAGCCTAATTTACGTAAAAGAATTACGTTTAAGTACCGCACCGACAACAAAAAAGCATAGCAAAACAAACGTATGATCTTTGCAAACGATCTTGATGAACTTCTTCCAGTACAATATACGTGATGCGCTCAACAACAACATTAATGTACCAATATCATATTTCAAAATAAACCCTTCTCACGTGATCGACTTTGTCGACATGGTATCATAGCAATCTCGAGGATGCTTAATATACTGTAGGCCCTAAATTCTAATGTGCTCTTTCATGTGGGTCTTTTGTAAGTAATCTTTCACCTTTCACCAACCACTGACCGCATTCTGGGCACCGTCAATGAGAACGAGCCCAAAAAAATTGTTCGAAGCAACAACAATCAGTCACGAATCTCCAGGCAATTAGAAGCAACTTCGACACTGTGTCAGCATTGACGACCATGCAATCATTGCACAATAGTGTCTAACCAGTGAAATCCAATATCATCCAAAGAAGCTGTTCCAGGAAGTAATCCAAACAAGCATTTTGGCAATTCGATCAAGTGAGCGTTACTTTTACAGCACCATTATAGGCAATCAGTGACAACCCTGGTGACAACAATTCACTAATCTGTGACAATTAGCCACCCAATGACTGCACTTTAGCCAATCAGTCGTCAATCTTGACCATAACTTCTTCTAGAGGCTTTGACAAAACTTGCGAGCCATCTGATATCATTCATTGTTTTCCAGCAACTTTTCAAATAAATTGAATTGACGAAGAAATTTAATTCTAAGGAATCGCTGCATGCAGTACTGCAATAGACCTATCTACAGTATACATCTTGAAAATTACGCATGCTTTACGTTTATAGAACCACTACCGCAAGCAGCCCACGACTTGGATTCTGAAATCCCTGTCAATAATTCCATCACTTACACGACAATTTCAAGTGATTTAAACGTATTATAACAGAGTGACAACTCACCCCAAGTTGTCGCGTCAATTCCACAAAGAGTTTCACGCAACTTGTCACTGTCAGCCATCTGTCATATCCAAACGCCCAGATGCCAGAAAACGTACCTCGGTAAAAACCGTCATAAGAACTGGTTCCACACAACGATCAACGCATGGCTCGGGCTTTTGCAAAGCTCCAGGGGATCAGACTCGCATTACTTTTACATGTACCACGAACTCGTTGAACTATCTTCATTCACTCTTTCATTTCTAGTTGACAAAAAGTGAGATTTGGCCAAAACAATCAGGAGAATTTGATCTTGACAGCAACAATGGCAAGCAGCTGAGTGATTCCAAAGACTCTAAGGATCAAAGTGCACACAAATGTTATAGCAAGTTGCTCGACAGCCAATGACAGTGAGTCAGGGATGTCCAGACAGCGGATGTTCTGCAAGACCAGTTAATTTCCACCCACCAAAGCCCTGCCGAGCACCACCAGCGGGACAAGGAAGGTATCTTGGTTAGGAACTGGCAACTTACCGTTGGTTGAAGCGTTCAAAGTGGTTTCTCGAGCACTATACGTTGCTAAAATACCGCGAGATCATCTTGGGGAATGTGGTGTCTATGTAGAGATGGACGGACGGAGCCACTGCCTAGTGCTAGAAACGCTTGCCAAAATATCTCGCCTACTTTTAGCATGCATTTCAAGGCCAACTGAGGTGTTTCACCTTTCAGGCTCCTCGCAATGGCAAACTAGGAAACCAATTAGGTGGTTTTTTTTTGAAAACATAAATTGCTATTGTGGCCGCCCACGGCCATGATATGGCAGTGTGTGAAGGATTCTTGGCAGCAGAAAATAAAGTGCAGCTGCTTTTAAAAAGCGCCGCATCGCGGCGAAACTGCAGCTAACTGCAACATTTGTAGTATTTAAACGTTAAGCAACGGGGTATTAGTTTTCGTAAACCTCCAGTTCAGTGAAAGCACTGGTGAGATATAAAAAAATAGTTTTACCTACGCCAGAAAAACAAGCAAAATAGATAAACTTTAGTAAAACTTCAGAAAAAAGTTGGATTGGCTCCAGTTCAGTTCAACTTTGGTAGAACTCCAGCAGGGTTCCCCCAGAAATTTCATTTTCAACTTCCCTGACTTTTCCAGGTTAAAAAAAATACCCTGACCAATGACAATAATTGACATATTTTGCAAAATCGACACAGGAAAATATTTTGCAAAATTTTGCCTACTAATGACAATTTTGTATCAGGAAAATGTAGACAGTTTTAAAAATTTGTACTCGGAAAACGTGGGAAATTTTGCAAATTTGTACTCGGAAAACGTATAGAAAACTTTGCAAATTTGTACTTGGAAAACGTGGAAAACTTTGAAAATTGGAAAATGGGCCCTGAGCTAACCATGTAGAAGCATTAGCATTAATTTTGGATCGCAAGAACATATGACTAGCCTACGTTGAATTTCCCTGACGTTTTTTAAAAAAACCATTCTTTCCTGACTTTTCCAGACATTTTTAAGTTCTTTGATTTTTTCAGGTTTTCCAGGTCTAGTGTACCCTGTTCAGTTAAGTTCAACATTGGTAGAACTACAGTTAGGTTTAAAACTTCTTAAAACTACATTAAAATTTGCTAAAACTCAACTTTGTTAAAACTCCCATTACACTTTAGTAAACGCACAGCATTTATCTCCAAATACACTTCTAACACATTTGATGAACAAATGCACAATGTTGTAGCCATTTCACGAAATCCTATCATAATTAACTAATTTATAACTGACGATAAAAAACATCGGCGAACAAAAAGGAGATACTTTCAACAAAACTTCCTTTCGAAATCTAGACATTGGTGCATGGGGCGATCTCAATCAGCAGACTAAACAAGAGTTAATGATGTGGCTGAATTCATTAAGAAACCTGAGAAGAAATGTGCCAAAGTGTAGGGGTAAGACAGAGCCCGGATCCCAGCTGCAAAAGCATTGGCCTAAAAACTGGCAAGCGAGAAAACCAGTCCAGCAATGCCAATAAAAACCTCTCTGGAATGTCTATAAGGGTTAACCTAGAGAGTGAGGCTTAAATTCTTAGCAAATACAAAGCGTGGTGCCAAACGCACAGCCAGCTTGTGTCACACAAGGAGCAAGACTCAGTTTCAATCAGACATTATTTGTAATGACCTTAAGGATAGTCACGAAACAAATATTTGAAATGGCAATAACTTCAAAAACTACTGTGCATGTACTCCTGTTACTGAAAATGGTAAAATCGTAAAATGTATTCATTACAAATAGAAAACCATGTCTTAAAAACCAAGATTAATGAATTTAAAAATATCTACCGTCTTGTTTGTGTTTTTCTTAATTGCTGTTCGCTCAATATTCTGAACACAATTTGTAATTTTTTTGCAAAGTCAAAAGAATCATTATTTTATTTATATGGCACTTCTCCTAATATGATCACAAAAGTCAAAAAGACTCTTCGCATTAATTCAAACCAATTACATTGGCCGTGTTTGCATTAACAGCTTATTCTCAAAACCCAATAAGTACAGCAAAACATTTCAATGAACCGTGACGAAAAATGCATGATTATCCAGCTGCCCATTTCTATTTTCGATACCTGCATCATGTGTTATATTACACACGTAGGGGCCTACTACATGATGTGCAACTGTAAAAAAATGCATCATCTGAAATGAAGCAGAGTGGAGATCGTGTACGTATCACTAAACCGTGTCAAAACTAGTTTCCTGCAAAACCGAGAGAAAACCAAAGCAAATTGAGCGTAACTGGGATGAATAAAGCAGCGATGCAGCACAATGAGGTTACGAGTAAAGTTGGAATTAACAGGAGGAAAAGAAATGCATCTCATCTCCAAACCCTAATGCTATCATTGCAATGATCAAACCTTCAACATTCAGGGAAAAACTGAAAGCTTAGATCCATGAATTCTAGATAACCATGCATGCACATACCCATGAGATAATAGTCCAATCTCGCATTTTAAAACCTATAACTTGACACGTGTATGACATAGATAAATAGGCCAACAGCATTCAACGCTTGGAAAACGGTGCAGTAGTACACAAAATAATTAACCATTATTTTGGGGCCTAAACTCAATCATAAATGAATTGTTTAGTAATTGGTGCATTTGGTGACCATGCATAGCAGTGTGTCGATCCTCACAGCACTGGCAACACATCCCAATACTGTAGAATTTATCAATTTGATCATGTTGAACGTTGATTTTCATCAAAAATGCCTCAGCTTTCTATATGCATGTATATCCAAATGACATAAACGTTCCCATGCCTTCGATATACGGTGATTATATAGACACTATGAAATGAGTCTGATATATTTTGCGCTGGAGATGACCCATTTATGAACAATCCCAATATCACGGTAATCTACAAATCGTATAGTAGTAAACTGTAATTTAAAAAGAAATGTTTGCGTACTCACATTATGGCGAAGAAATTAAGACGGACGTACGTCAAGTTCTTCCAACATTCTTCCATACTGTGATTCTTCATAGGACTCGAATCCAGTCTTTTCATTCGACCATTTTTTATCCAAATAGGCTGTATTTAATCCGATATGCACGATGAAGCCACGTTTATGGGCATATGAGTGTAAAAACCACACATTTGCAAAATCAGCAGCAATATTTCGCACTCGGACACAAAATTTTCATCCAAATTTGACAAGTAAAACGACAGCACGCGGCCATGACAGCTTCATGGTCAATGACATTAAGAAAGATATGGCGCTTCATGCTACAGACTTTAAAAAAAGCTCAAGAAAACAAGCCGCTAGCCGACACAACATGACAGATGTGGTCATTGTGGATTTTGTATTCTATTTTACCAACTTACTTTAGTTCAATCTAAATATTGGTTATTTTCGTTGATTTGGTTTTTAACTCGCGAATAACAAGCAACACCCTTGGATGCGTTTAAGTTTTCACTTCCTTTGGTGACAGTTTTGTGTAGAAATAAATGAGTACATGTGACAACGATGATGACTTGGATCCCCGTATTAAGGTAACATATTAAAAACGAGCTATATGGTTGTGTAAATAACGATCCCATTTATTTGAATTTATCGATATGCTTGGAAATGTTCGCGGCTATCATCCATAAATTAAAACTTGGCCCTGCGGGTTAATGCGCTAAGGTCATTCGAGTTCATGGTGATATGGGTCACTCGCTCAGCTTTGAAAGCTAGGTGTGGTTATAGTTGCGTGGGTCAGTTATCGATATATTTTGTCGTTTATTACAGGTAGAACTCGAAAACTTAAATGTGTGCACGGACGAAATTAATCGACTCGAGATACAAGTTGATGTAAGTTCTTGAAGGTACACGTACGGTCTCGAGGCATATGTGACCAGTCTGCAACCAAGGTTAAAAATCGCGCAATAATTAAATGGATGCTTTCATATTTATCAGGAATCAAATGCTCAGTTTCGCTCGTCTCTCTCCGAGTCGACGCAGAGGCTCAAGTACTTGTCGACCAAGTTGGGGAAATGCATCGAGAAAGCTAGACCATATTACAGTGCCGTGGATTTGGCCAAAAAGGTGATATTCTCAATTATCCTCGAGTAGTTTACGCGCTTGTCACTTGATCCTAACTGGCGGAGTTCGCTGCCCGGTCGACGTCAGTGAGAATTTCGAGTTAAGTGGCGGCACTTTCGGATGAGAGTTTAAACCGAGGTCCCGTGTAGATCCCATTTGATTTCTGCGCGTTAAAGATCCCTCTTGGGGGTGGAGGTCCCCGTTCGTAGGCAAAATTCCCAGGTAGGTGACGCTGACACATCCCCGGTCTGGCGTTGGTGTTTCGCCTCCTAGCAGAAATAGGCCAACATTAGAAATCCACCAAACAAACATTGTATTAAAACTTCAATACAACTGCTCCATAATGGGGTCAACATTTCTCAAATGGAATCATTTATACTTTACTAAGTAGTCAAAATGTGTTTTTAATTTTGTACAATTTTCCATTCATTCAAAGCATGATCCGCCTTGAATGGATAGTTTGAAAATTGTGCACAGTTAATTATTTATTTAATGATTTCGTGTCTGTGCCATCGTAAGTAGACAAGACTTTGTTTGACACTTAATATTTTATCTTTTTGCATTTTCATTTACCTATACATGCGCAGGCACAAGTAGAATGCCAGAAGGCTGCCATCCAGTTTCAGAGAGCTGCCAGCCTCCATGCTACGGCCAAGGAGACCATCACGTTGGCTGAACAACGCTTCCAAAGCAGGCAGGGAGAATGGCAGTTTGACACAGCTTGGCAGGAAATGCTGAATCACGCGACGGCAAAGGTTTCCTCGGCCTCAAAGTTGCTCCTGCAGTTGCCTCGAAAAAAGCGTTTCTAACGAAATGGCAATTTCTCGGACAGGTCATGGAAGCAGATGCCCAAAGAGCTGAGGGTGAGCGCGAGCACCACCAACGAGCCATCAGCTTTGCTAAAGCGGAGCAAACTGTTCAAAATCTGGAAAACAAATTAAGAAGTGCCATAACAAAGTCCAAGTAATAATTCTCTTTTCCATTTCATCGAATAGTTCAATCTTGAGTTTGCAATCATTTGTTGATTCTAACATATCTGACGCACACATGTAAGAAGCGAAACCAGTGAAATTTTGTTGTTGATTAAGAGAGGGCGCACATACGGTTATGGCGATGCATAAATGGCGTAGTGTTTCATCTTTGACTACTTTTATTTTAGGCCATATTTCGAATGCAAAGACATCTTTCAAAGGGAATTGCAAGTAGGTTGCTGAAGATTTTTTTCAATGCCGGAGCTGAATTTCGCTTTTGAAATCATAACGTTTTTTAATTTTCGTACCTTAGATTTTAAAGGAGAGAGTGCAGGGACTCCAGAGGGCGGTCGTAGAAGCGAAGGAACGATACGCGCAATCCTTGCGAAATCTGGAAATCATTTCTGAGCAAATCCACCGAAAGAGGCAGTTGCGGCTGCCGAGGGAACCAGGCGTTGGAGCCGAAAAGCTGGACTTGTCCAATTTGACCAGAGGTAGGCGATTGTTGGATTACATTTTACGTTTGGGAAAATGCCAGTTTTTTTCCCTCGCGTAATGCTGTTTGGTTTTCAACGTAAATTGAAAATGTTGCCAGTAAATACCGAGATACAGTAAATTTTCGTTTCTGTCTCAGTCCATTTCATGGGCTCAAAGATCGGAAGATCTTTTAAAAGCATTCGTATGCAGATGTAAATCTTGTAATTTAGTATAGTTGATTTCCAAGTCTTATTGGTCTGATTAAATGGCAAAACCTTATCTTTTGTAAGAAAAGGAGTAAATTTTTTGAAATCCTTTTCCATTCAGCTTTGAAAATTGGCAACAATTGCGGACAAACAACATGTTTGAAAGCTGATCTGGGATCATCGCCTTTTTATTCAGTGGCATTGGAATAATTTCTATTGGGATTCAATTTTCGAAATTAACTGATAAAGGCCTTGCAACTGCCATATTGTTTGATGTGTTCCGAGTCAAAACCTATGCACCAATATTCAGAAATGGAAATTACCAGGCTTTTATCTGTCTTACATTCACGAAGAACTACAGGAAGTGTCCCAAAAAGCTTTCTAGGAAGATCTTAAGCACAGACATTTTATGGATTTTTTTTTTTTGCAGAAGACCCTTTGGAGTTAGCCGTCGCCAAACAACTGTTGACGAGCCAGCTCAGCCTCAATGACGACAATACCGGTCAGCAGCCAAACTTCAAGCAGCGAAGCCTGTCTGGTGGCGACCAGTGCTGCTGTAGGTCGTCTCCCAGTAATGCCTTCCACACCCGTCACTCTTCCTTGTCCTCCCTGGGCTACCACTCAACGGGCAACTGCTGCGATCTTGAACTGGACTTCCCATCGCCGGACACCAGCACTTCAACCCTATCGATGGAACCCCCAATCGAGATTGATGCGCCGAATGCCATATTTTTTAAGAAGTCGGGTAATGGTGTGCCAATTTCGCCTGGAACTGAGCTTGACAAGGGATCAGCCCCTGATCCCAAGCATAAATATACCATAGTTGTACCTGGAATGTTGACGGATATAGAGTCCTAACAAAAGCGCGGATTCCATTTTTATCTCTTGTAGGAAACGACGTGCGGCCTGTTCGCCACATTTTTAGCAATACCAGGCAATAATTTGTATTATAGGGATGGTTAAGGATATGCTGAAGTACAACTGATTCACAAACTGTTTGCTCATTACGAAACTGGAAAACTACATATAGTTATATAAACGATGTGTTTAGATTTGCAGATGTCGAGAATTAGGAAAATTGATCTTAGTTTCTTAGCTGTCAAAAAAATATTTAGCAATATTGTCGCTGAAATGAATTCTTTAAATTGTTCACGTTTAGTTTTTCCTTTCCTGCAGGCGAAATTATTGGTAACGTACTGTAAAGTTGGCCATTTTGCCAATTGTTTATGGAACACCGATGACGGAATGTGGTGTGAATGATGCAAAAACAGATTTTGTCAGTTGCAGCTTCTCCATAAAATTGTGTTTCTGAAAATGCGATCGAATTTACTATCGTGTATAGACGATCTCTATAGTAATTTTAAGTATTTATAGTATTGCAACAATTATACTTCCCGAATCTTATTCAATTCTTTGTCTCAGATGGGTTGTAAAATGTAAAGGTTTTTTATGCTTTTTATGGTTTTAGAGGGGTCCGGCTCGTAAAGTCTTGAAAAGATTCGGCAGATCTCTTCCCAAAAATCCGAATCTTTAAACTGCTTGAATAGAATGCGAAGGCGACCTAATTTTGCAAGAATATTTTTTTTTTTAAATTTCTCAAATCCGGTGAAAGTTTTCAACCCCTTGCTTAGAAAACTAACCGTTTTTTAAATGTGATAATTTACTGAAATGTGACATTTTATTGGATGTAATAAAGAGTAAGCCAGTGTTATAATGTTCTGTTTTCTGGTATTAATTATTCTAATTAAATTAGGTTGGTGTTCTATTTGAATGGTTATCATAGTTTAATTGTAAATTTGTACAACTGCCACCCTAGAGATTTTAAACAAAGTACTGTACATGTAAGTTTTTTTAGAGCATTTCCTGTCTGTAAGACGACCCCTATAGTATTACAGGGGATTCGAAGACCTGGAAAACCTAGAAAAGTCAGGGAGAAGTCGGGGAAGAATGGCCTATTATGAAAAAGTCAGGGAAATTCAACGTATTCATATTGTTGGCGTTTCCAAAATGGCCCATTTACCGAGTAGAGATTTTCAAAATATTCCGCATTTTCCGAGTGCAAATTTGCAAAATTGTTCACGTTTTCCGAATACAAATTTGCCAAATTTTGCACGTTTTCCAATTACAAATTTGCAAAACTTTCTGCATTTTCCGAATACAAAAATTTGAAAATATTTTCATTAGTGAATTTTGCAACAACATTTTCCTGTATCGATTTTGCAAAATATGTGTATTTTTGACATTGTCATTGGTCAGGGAAATTCTTTTAAAACCTGGAAAAGTCAGGGAAATTGAAAATGAAATTTCTGGGGAACCCTGTATTACGTATACTGTGCCTATAGCCAAATATTCCACCTATAAGAAATATACAGCGTGAGTAAAAAGTCTTCCCCCAAAATAAACAGAATGGGGCAAATACGAAAAATCGGATATGGGGAACATATAGTAACCATAGGGTGGTGCGGAATGCAATATCAAAAACCATTTGGTCCCAAGGCTAATTTCAAGGGCCCAATCCTAACTTTAAAACGGTGATAGTTACAGCAAAAATGTCAATATTAAAGTTGTGGGGCGTCGAAAAATTAGTTTAATAGCTTCATTTGCAACATTAAATTATCGATCGCCACACAACAAATGACTTCAGAGCTTCTTGTATGTTTGCACCCTTGCATAACACTGCTACATTGCAGGAAAGCTCGAATCCTAAAACAAACCATGTCCTAGAGCT
>JAQGAO010002267.1:0-20300 GCA_034697705.1 Ommatoiulus sabulosus | reverse complement strand
CAACTCCGACCAACTGATTGCCTACTCGGACGCGTCCTACGCGAGCGACCGAGATGACCGAAAAAGCTTCGGAGGTTTTATAGTGTATCTAGGAGATGTACCAATCAGTTGGGGTTGTAAGAAACAATCCGTGGTAGCTTTAAGCTCCATGGAATCGGAGTTTCTAGCCATTGTACATTGTCTGAAGGAAATCAGATGGCTGTCCAGGGTATTTAAGGTATTTAGACCTGTGTATAATAAGTCTTACGTACCCGTAGTGCTTTCAGATTTTCTGTCAGCAATGAATTTCAGCAAGAACTACGGCGAAACAACCCAGACGAAACACATCGCAATTAGATATTGTTTCGTCCATGATTGGCTTCAAAAGGGATACTTTGCGTTAAAATCTGTCCTCGGCAAAGACAACATTGCCGACATATTCACCAAGCCTCAAAACTTGTCAAGGCTAAAGGCTGCCCTGCTGAGTGTTTTAGTTTAAATCACTTGATTGCTATTTTGAAATAAAGCTTTGCAAGGGGTTTTTTTTTCCATTTAGAAAGCAATTATGCAATCAAGTGGGCATTTGTTGGTGTAAATACTAAATTCATACTGTTGTCATATTTACATGGTTGTTGTTTGCTAATTACTTTTGTTAATTGATTTTAATTACATTGATCAAACTCTGGGATTGACTTGTTAAGTGAGCTATCGTTACTAACAAGTTTATATGCAATATTAACTAATCAAGCGCAATTGTTAATTGAATTCTGTGCCACGCATTTTAATCATACTTGTGTGAATTCTGTAATGTGTATTACCTTTAATGTCATGATTGAACGCAGCTTCCCAGAACTTGAAAGCAACCATAACGAACTAAGAAGCATTGTAAAGGCACACGTAGGTAAATGCGTAAGATTAATTTAACTGTCATTAATTGTTTTTTTAATCTTTGGTTTTTAAATGCCAGCGTGCATTTTTCAAAAACTTAAGTTTCAGCTAATTTCTACTAAAGTTAAAATATCTGGAAACTAAAAGGACATTTTAAATTTTAAAACAGCTGAGCGCATTTTTGAATTTAACTTAGAGTGCCGTCTGCAACAACACGAATTGATCAAACAGACAAACTCTAACCTCTAGCCTCAACCTCGTTCCAAGTTCTGAAGGAAATGACGTCAACACCTTGCTTGAAAAAACTGTTCTGCTTTGTGTCACTTCCTCTCTCTCTCTCTGTTCTGATTTTTGTAGAAGCTGGTTGCGAGTGTTACCTCTCTCCAACTTTTAGCTTAAATTGTTTTTACAAGTTGTAAACGTTAAAATAAAATCTTGTAATCTATTAACTTGTAATTCCTGAATGAAATAGTTTTTATTTTAAATACGAAAAGTGAATTTCCAAAGGGAAATTCAAGTCTTTGGCCATTTGTCAACTTTACCAAGCTGATCCACGTGCTCAACATAGCGAAGAAAATAGCTGCAGAAAAAAAACTTTATTCTTTGAAGTTTCAACAACAAGAAGAATAAGTAGAATCAACTTATACTGGAGAACAAGGGTGAGTAAAGGAAATCAACTGATGGACTAATTTGGCTAAGATTTAAGCGGATTCAAATCAGCAAATTCAAGCTGTACCTGTTCATCAACTGGAGAATAACGAGCGTTATTGCTCCAGTGTTATTTCAACGTTAGTATTAAACTCTGGACCTCCGTCTAACTTTAATCCACAAAACGCACTCTCGATTGATCTGTTTGGTTAGCCTGCTACAAAAATCCACGTTCGTTTAATTTTAACTCGGTTGGGCCCGGACTTGAATCTGCGAAATCAACAATTTTTTTATTGTTATTTTCGAGCTTACTTCTCAAGCAGTCCCCCTTGTCGCCATTGTTGGATTAACTAACTTTCTGGTCATTTCCCATCCGTTATTCTGTTGTCAATTATCCATAAAAATCTCATGTGTTTTTCATTTCTTGTTCTTTTTTTTTCTTTCTACCCCATGTCAGCCAGCTTTCACTGTTCTTTATTTCCTGATGACTCATTCTTAGCACCGTAATTAATTCTGGACTAGTGAACAGAGTGCGTGATTAGACTACATCTATACTTTCTTGCAAGTATACATTATATATGTACATATGGATCAATCAGTCGCTCGATAACCCTTTAGGTGGGGTTTGTGGTTGCACTTCCTCGAAGTTTCAAACAACAACAACAGCTTTTAAGAGAAATGTTTAAACATCTAATGACATTTCATTGCTCCTGTAAATGTTTACAAAATATGCAAATGTTTGCAAAATTTGTAAATTTTCGTCTCCTCTATTGCCCAACTTCGCAGTGGCATTGCACTGCTGATACAAGTAAATTTACTACATAACTATATTTAAAGAGGTAAAAAGTCTTTTTGGAAAAAAATCTCGTTCTGACAGTGCTGGAGCGAACAAGCTTCAAAAAGTTATCAAAGCGAGGACGAGGTGTAGGATGAGGATCCCCTTTACGAGGGTAACGAGCTTTCCATACCTCGCTCCTCGCTTCAATCCAAAGTGGGAAACGAGCTTCTCTTCTTCGATCACTAGATGCTCGTTCCCAACCTCGTCAAAGAACTTCGGTGTCATCCAAGAGGAGCGATCCTTGTTGACCATGTGACTCTAGGAAGCTTCTTCCCCTCAACACTTGTCCTCTTAGGACCCTTCGCTGCTTGAAGAATAAAGAATGCCAAATGAGGGTTTAGAACTTCTGTTAGTAAACTCTTTATTTCAGGTGGGTTTTGAGTCCCAATCCAAGGTGGAAAGGTACTCCAACACAGAGTGAATAAATGAGCGCAGGTGCGCTTCTTTTATACAAAAAGTTGGGGGCGCGGCAAAACGGAAAACATGACGCGCGCCAATGAGATCAGCTTAAGGCGGGTCTACGAGCGAGCGCGCGAGAAGGGAGCACCATCTAATGACAAAAGGGGGAAACATTCTCAATTACTCGTCATTTAACGCTTTTTTGGGTAAACCAACTCTGAAATAACCAAGTCGTAAAATGACTGGCTCAAGGCAAAAATAATAAATTATAAAAAATTAATGATATTGTATTGAGATTTGTAAAATTCCATACAAGATAAAATGTGAATTGTTAAACAATTTCTATAAAATGAAATTGAAAATGTAAGTGCCTCATCAAATTTATTACAAAGCATAAAAATACATAAAGACACGCCATCATACTTAGCTAAATTACATTATCTTTATACTATAAACAAACAAAAAAACTGTATAAAGAAGTATGTTTGTTTGCATTTTTCTATAAGTTGAGTTTTACGTAATTTCCAAAATTATGAATAATGGTGTCAAAATTTGCATCAAAATAAAAGGTAATAATTCACCTTCATTGACGCTACAAATTCTTACAAAAATATCCTAAAAATGATCAATGAAAAATTAGCTGGAGCATGCTCAAAATTGTAATTTTTCTAATCGTTATGTCACCAAAATAATGCCCGTTGTATACAGTTTAAAAACTTGAAGAAATACATGTACAGTATAAACATCAATTCGTCTTGTGTCATAGACACCTTCATTTGCATTGAAAATGGATTAATTTGAAAAAATAAAAAATTGAAATAAGATATTTAACGATCCCTAAAATAAGAACAATTATTTTGCAAGACATTGAACTGGCAATGTTTTAAGATCAGTTTTTCCTAATAATACATTAAGAAATAGTGATAATTAGCTAAGCTAAGAATCCAAAATGAGTGAAAAGAACGATGAAACAACGGTGGAAGAAGTTGTTGAAACGTACGAAGCAACAGGATACAAGGATATGGCCCATGGATTTAATTTCCAATTAAAGATGCTGATGCTTGTGCTTCATAGAGTGTGTTCAACTTATAGGCAATTTAAATTAGCTACAGAAATGAAAGCTGCAGATTTTTAATTCATATTTGAAAATAAAGAAAGATAAAACATTTGTAATAAAATCCATTAATACATATATTGTATACAAATGTGGATATTAAAGGGTGATTGAAAGATGGTACTATTATACAGACTTTAAAGGACGACAATGATAACATTTTACAATTTAAGGGATTTAGAAAGTCGAGTAATAATAAACCAAAATTTTATAAAATTTGAGATAAGCTTCCATTGATGAATAGACTTGAAAAAGAGGAATTTAAGAAAAAATTTCCTGCTGGCGGTAAATTAACCAAATTAAAAAGAATTAGATGAAATAATAAATCAAGAAATAGGGGCAGAATTTTCCATAGTGGACAGCCACGAAATTATAAAAGAGTTGTTTTACTTTACGCACGAATGGATGTCCGATCAAATAGGAAAATTTATTACCAAGGAAATAGGAGAAGCATTTTTCATGAAATTAAAAAAAAATTAAGCAAGTAGGTATTGAAGGTGTGATATTTCAAAATCAAGAAAAAAGTTTGATTTTGGCAATTTTTTTAATAGTACAGAAAAGATAGAACAGTAACACGAATTAACCAAACAAAATCCATTGGTTAATGTGATATCAAAATGTCTATCTTTGACCATAATAAAAATTGTACAATCATTAAAAAACAAGGACAATTACGTGGTGGTAAACTTAGAAACACTAATTACTTTGGTTAATCAAGTGATTTCTACTTTAAAATCGAGAATGAATTTCACGATTTATGTTGAAATTGCTCAATTTAAAGAACAGAAAATAATTCGAGTGATGCGTGTGTTAAGTAAATTGCTAGATATTATAGAAGAAAGTGACAATGGTAACAAAAGGATTGTTTTAGTATACTATGAAAACGACGAATTAATTGATTCACTATCAACAGTGTTATCCTCATTGGAGGGTAGCATGGCTCGTGCCCAAAACAAAGATCACAGGTAGGACAATGACCGGGCGCAGAGAGCGTCTATGTGTTCCCCTTTGTATAGAAGACCTATTTGTGTGGTGGGCACCCTTCATGTTGTTCGTGTTTTGTGCTGAGATCCTTCCTATTGACCCTTTTGATGCCTTAACAAAATTTTCGTAGTGCTTTTTGGTCTTTATGTTATATACCGCTTTTTGTTTGTAGGATCTCAAGCCACCCTAGTTAGGGTTTTTTTTGCCATTCCTTTTTTTGCACCTGACCCTAGTTAGGGTTAGGATTGGTGGCACTGTAGTCAACCTTTTTGTTGCTTTGCACCTGAGTATAGTTGCCCCTTCCCTTTTTCTCAGGTGCCATCTTGCCTTTGTTAGCTCACTCATGTTCAGCTGATGTTGCCAGGTAGGCAACTTGACCCAAGGGTCCTGCCTTGGTGTTTTTGTTTTTCTGATCAGCCATGTTTGTACAGCCACCATTGATGGTGAACAATGTTATTGCTGAAATCCTACTACAGTGAGTACTTTTCATGAATAAAGGATTTGTTCATTCCCTGGAATTTTGGAGAGCCTGAAGTTTTTAGAGCCTTAGAGAACCTCCATTTTTGAACAGCACCCCTCTGCTACCAACAAACAGATTATTCTTTTGCAGCAAGTAATGATTCTAGCAGTTTTGATTAGTTGTTTTGTTGGTGGGATTAGGGGCGCAGTGCCTATGAGGCAAAAGGTGCCCAGACGTCGACCGGAGTAACAATGGCTGGGAATGGCTACAAAATTAAAGAGAAACGCACAAAGGCAAAGACACAGAACAGGTAGGAACGCAGACACACAAGGCTAAGGAGAAAACCAGAAAACCAAGACAGGGTCACAAAACATCAAAGACACCATGCACACTGACGCAGAAAGAAACACAGGCTGGTCAGAGTCACGGGACTACCTCCACCAAGAAAAAAGGACAGGGTGAGGGGCTGACCAGCAGGTAGGAACGGACCGAAGGCCTGCAGTCGGACAGCGGCATGTCAAGGACAGACCAGCAGGATGTGGCGCACGGTCAAGAGAACGTGACAGGAGAAGCACTGGGGCGGGGGCTCGCCAAGCAGCAGATCCGTGTGAGGTGTGAGATGTTGAGGTGGATATGTCCTACTCGTAGTCGTGACAGCACGACAGCCTCCCGGCGTGGTCGACCAACGACATGCGGGAAGGGTCGGACAGTGGGCCAGATACGAAAGAGCTTGTTTAGGGGCTCAGAGGCCCACTGCCTATCCCACGCCTTTCTAAGCAATGCACGGACAGCAGGCAAGAGGTCCATGAAGGGAACAGACAAGTTTCAGGGGGCAGTGAGTAAGGCCCAAGAGGCGGCACGGTCGGCTGCTTTGTTGCCAGGGATTCCACAGTGGCCTGGCACCCAGCAGAACTTTACGGCAAATCCGGCAGTCGCCAGTCGCCGCAGTAGGGAGAGGGCGACCCGGTGAGCAGGGTGTAATGAAACACCCAGTGACCAAAGACTCTCAAGGCAGCTACGTGAATAAAAGTAGACAATAGCTCGGCGCAGCTGGATAGTTTGGATATAGATGATTGCCCAAACGATGGCATAAAACTCCGCTGAAAAGATGGAAAACTGCCTGGGCAGGCCACAGGACAACACCCGAGGGCCAAGGGTGACAGCAGCCCCTACAGCAGTGGAGGTCTTCGCACCATCGGTGAACAGGGGGGCATAGTCAGCAAAGACCTCCCGGTGTTCAGCAAACAGCTGGCACCACACGCTGGGCCCAACATCATGCTTATAGGCTGGACCCAGGGTCAGCACCTCAGGCAAGTACGACTCCCATGGCACATTCGGCCATGGGACCGAACGAGCGACATGTTCAAACGGGATGGGGAAGTCCTCCACGAGGCTGCGGACATGGTGACCAAAGAATGGAGTGACGAGCGGCCGAGCTCGGAACAGGTGTCCCATCCTTGGGTGGAACACCATGCCGTAGTTCGGGTGTTTAGGCAGGACAGAGAGCCGTAGGTAATACTGCAGACAGAGCGGGGTACGACGAAGGGACAGAGAAGGTTTACAAGCCAACACGAACAGGCTGGCAATAAGGGATGTTCGGAACGCGCCCAGGCAACACCGAATGGCCTGGTGGTGCACCAGGTCCAAGAGGCGAAGGCCAGTAGGCCGTGCCGACCCATACACCACTGCACCATAATTCAACTTCGAACGTACCACAGCCCTGTAGATGCTAAGCATCGAGACGGTGTCAGCACCCCAGGAAGTCGAAGCCAGACACCGGAGAAGATTAAGGGCCTTCACACAAGCAGTGCGGAGAGCCCGTAGATGGGGAAGAAAGGTAAGCTTCTTCTCGAGGAGGCCAAAAAACTTAGACTTACTCTTCACGGAGAGAATGGCGTCGTCGAGCCGCAGTACTGGGACTAAGTGCAGCAACCGAATCCTACAGAAATGCACCACCTCCATCTTGGTGGAGGAGAAGCGGAATCCGTTATCCCTTGCTTAAGATGAAAGGCGATTTAGAGCCAGTTGTAGTTGGCGCTCGGCATGGGCCATGAGGGAGGACCTGCAGAGAATGTGCAGATTATCAACAAACAGGCCGCTGGTTATCGAGACAGGGAGCTGCCCAAGAATGCCAGCCAGCTTGACAAGAAAAAGAGTGCAGCTCAGCACTGAGCCCTGGGGCACCCCATTCTCCTGGCTGAAAGTCCCTGAAAATACAGAGCCTATCCTGACCCAAAAACTCCTGAAAGAGAGAAAGTTCTGGATAAACATAAATAGGTTTCCACGCAACCCACTTGTTTGCAGGTCACGGAGGATATCATACCGCCAAGTGGTATCATAAGCCTTCTCCAGATCAAAAAACACACAGACAAGGTGTTTTCCCTGAACAAATGCCTCCCGGGCAGCCGTCTCCAACCGCAGAAGGAGGTCCACTGTAGAGCGGCACTGCCGAAAACCAAATTGCCCAGAGGGAAGGAGGTTATTAGTCTCTAGGTACCACATAAGGCAGGCATTGACGATCCTCTCAATGACCTTACAGAGGAAGCTGGTCAGTGCTATGGGCCGGTAATTAGAGGGATTGGAAGCAACCTTACCCGGCTTAGGGAGGGGGATGACAATTGCCTCTCTCCAAGTTGGAGGGAAGATGCGCTCTGACCAGATGCGATTGTAAAGGGCTAGGAGCGCTGAAAGGACAAAGGGAGGCAGGTTCACCAACATGGCATAATGGACATCATCAAAATCCACTGAAGTAGGTGCTGACCGAGCAAGGGCAGTGCGGAGCTCAACCAGGGAAAAAGGCTGGCCGTAGGCCAGCACCACCAACGTATCAGGGCACAGCACAACCCTCTTCGCAGCAGCCTTGACCCGCAAGAAGGCTACAGAGTAATGGTCATCACTGGAGCAGTGGGCAAAAGACCGACCCAGAGCATCACAAATGCCTGCCACAACACCAACGGGGGAACCTGCCTGAGAGAGGATGGACAATGCAGGCTGCTGGAACTTACCTTGTATCTTGCGTATCCTGTCCCAGACAACTCGTAAGCTGACAGAGGTCGTGATACCGGAGACAAACAGCCTCCAGGACTCACGCTGACTCTGCCGGCGCACACGTTGAGCAGCAGTTTAGCTATGCTTGAAGACCATGAGGTTGGTATTAGTGGGATACCTCCGAAAGATTCGCCATGCTCTCTGCTGTGCCCTGCGGGTCTGAGAGCACTGGTCAATCCAACAGGGCTTCGGATAGCGAGGCAAGGCACCAGAAGTCCTAGGGATGGTATCAAGGGCAGCCCTAATTACGTGTTTGGTAAAAGCAGCAGTAGCATCCTTAACAGATTTGCTGGTAAGGAAGGGAAAGCCAGAAAGGCAGGAAGATTGGAAGGCTGGCCAGTCAGCATTGGCAACCAGCCAGCGGTGTGCCCGCTCCAAAGGGGTGCCAGGGGTAAACTGAGAGGTGAGGAGGAGGGGGAAGTGGTCACTGCTGAACAAGAAGTCAGCAGAAGCCCACTGAAAGACAGGAGAGAGTAAGGGGGAACAGATGGAGAGGTCTATATGGGAGTAGGAGTTCAGGTAAGAATTGAAGTAGGTAGGGAGGCCAGTATTCAGCAAATTAAGATGAGCACCATCAAGGAAATTCTCCTGGACCCGGCCTCGGGCATTGAGGCCTGCGCTGCCCCATATAGGGTTGTCAGCATTAAGGTCTCCCAGGAGGAGGAGAGGAGTGGGCAGTTCGTCGACAAGTTCCATAAGGTGGCAAAGCTGCAAGGCAAAAGCATCCGGGACATATATAGAACAGACAGTCACCAGCTGGGGTAGTGGCACATGGACGGCAACCACCTCCAGGGGAGAGGTAAGGGTCAAAACTTGGCAGGGCACGGTGCGCCGTACAAATACAGCCACACCACCCCGTGCAGGTGTACCAGGGTCCCGGCCAAGGCAGTCTCGACGAAAGACAGAGAAACCGTGAAGAGAAAAAGGGGACGGTAGAGAGAGGAAGGTTTCTTGAAGGATAACACATAAGGGCTGGTGTTCATAAAGCAGTTCCTTCAGTTCCAATACAAGTCCGCGAACCCCACGACAGTTCCACTGAATAATGGTGAACGGAAAGAAAAGGAAAAGAAGAAGAGGCAGGGGGACAAGCCTACCCGACAATCTTCCTGCGGCCACCTTCAGAGCTCCGAGGTCTATTCTTTCGCAAGAAGTGGGAGTAATCATAGTCTTCAGTGTCCATCACATTCTCCGAGGAGGTGGGCTTGCGGGACCGAGAAGAGGACTGCGGCCGCGGAGAAGTTTTCCCAGAGGCAGCCGCAGAGCGAGAGCAGGATCGCCGGGGGTGGGTTTTACTGGCAAGCCCGACAAGGGGCTGAGCGGTTTGGGCTGAATGGCCCAAGACAACCGGCAGATGTAGCCGGTTGGGATAGTAAAGGCGAGGAGAGGAGTCAACGAGAGCAGAGGAAGGCAGAGGTTGCAAAGAAGGGGATGGGGAGAGGGCGGGAGCAGAGGAGGGCTGGAGGGCAGGGGCTAAGGGGGGCAGAAGGGCAGGGGCGGAAGAAGGGGAAGAGAGGAGGGAAGGTTACTGTTGGCCCGAGCAGGCGGGACATGCCTGGGGCTTTGTCACCGGGAGGGGTTCCGTTTGGGAGGCGACGGAGTGCGTCTGAGTTGAAGCAGTTTTCGTAGCAGCGTTCATGTAGGCAGTGTTCGGAGACACAGTGTGGCGTAAGAGTGTGGGAGCCACAGCCTGAGCATAGGTGGTGTTTGCAGGCATAGTGGCTTTGTACAACTTACGTGCTTCCGGGAAGGAGAGGCGCTTGTTGGTCTTCAGCTCAGCGATCTTCTTTTCTTCAACAAATCGGGGGCACTGGCGGGACCAGGCAGGATGGCCACCTTTACAGTTCACGCAGAGCACTGGTGTGGCGCAATCGGCCTAGTGAGCGGCCTGGGCACACTTTCCACAGTGCTCAGCAAACTTACAAGATTGGGAAGTGTGCCAAAACCATTGACACTTAAAGCAGCGTAGAGGGTTGGGTATATAGGGTCGGACAGGGAGGCGTTGAAAACCGACAAGGACATGGTCAGGGAGGGTAGAAACAGAAAAGGTAAGGGTAAGGCTGGCAGTAGGAGTGAGAACACCATCTCTCTTCACAGAGATCCGCCACACACCAGAGATGTGCTGGATGTCACCAGGTCTGCCTTCACTCCTAGCAGAGTCATCATCCTTACAAAATTCCGCCAGGATAGATTCTTCGGACAGGGGGAGGAGGTCGAAGCAGCCCGCCCCTACGTCTCGACGAGAAAAAGGTTGCCAAAACAAGCGGGGATAACATCAATGTTAACAAATGACATCATCCGAATTTGTATAAATGACGAAATATTTTCTTTTAATGACAAACGTCATCATTAAAATCTGTTATCAGTGACAGCATCAGAACTTTTAATAATGACGTCGTCCATGAAAATTAGCAAGTTTTCGGACATTCAATAGAATTTTGTATTTCGGACTATATTTGTAACCAATTAATTTGCCTGACTGATATCTGGGTTACATTAATTTATAAAGGCAAAGCGAGAGTACGAGTGCAAGTTATTGAATTCTCACAAATCACATTTTTTTATACCATATTAAGTGAGCTCACAAAGTAGACAGCAAATTAAAACATTTAAAATAACATCATACACGTCGAAACTGTCGGTGACAGAGGGTCACATATTGTTATTGTATACACTTAATCGGACATTTTGTAAAATTTTCGTACATAAAATCGGGTTATCTGTTGAACAATTAACAGGGCATTATTCCACATGTAATTGTTCAAATAATCGTATATTCTTAGGGCATCAAAATGCCAAAACTACGTCAAAAGACGCCACAATTTGGTTGAGGACGTATATCGAGGTTCACTAATTAATTTTCATCACTAAAGTCGCTATAACTCCTTTCAAAATAAAAATGATTGTATAACAATAAAATATACTTCCAGAAATAAGTGTCGCAATGGCTGTCTGAATAATTGTCTAAAAAAGTTAATAAAGTTTTTTCCTCATTATGATCCAAGTCATACATCTCGTGTTTTAGGTATTCATATAAAAACCAACTTTGAAAGTTATCTTTGGGGTGATGTAATGTTCCATCTGATATATCATGTGGCAGTAGTTGCAAAAAAGCACAAACGCCTCTTTTCGAATGCATCTCGAACATATGCTTGAGATAATCGATGCAAGGCAAAGTGGACATGCTTTTTCTCAATTCGTGCACCAGATCCATTTCAGGGCGTTTATCGAAATTCCATACCCAGATCTCTTCAATACTATGGATTTTATAGAGAAACACTTCCTCTAACTTTCGAAAATCCTTTTCGAGGATAGCTTTTTGAAACTCGCTCACCACAACAGCATACGGCTGCTTCATTAGATTCATGTAAGAAATCCGATTCAGAACTACGAGAGGAAATGTCAACGCGGAGTACCATGTTTGATCGCCGGTGATTTTAGAAACTTCCATGGCGTGCATCACGTCAATTCCACGTCAATATCATCATCTCCATCCAAAATGCTTTTCTGGAGAACCTTAACACTATCGGAGTAAACATCTCTCCATTGCTTCGACCGGTCATCAGGGTTTAAAATGCTGAAGAAATTCACGAGACCGGTGTACTGTCTCCGGTCAAGAGCCCCGAGGAGTGCCTTCTGAAATCTCTCATCCTTCAATGGCATTTCCTCGTTTATTCTTGTTAGGTAAAGTCCATCATCGTTTATTTTTGTTAGGTAATGTCCATCATCGCACGTCTTGTCCATGATCTCATCCAAGTAATTTGCCATCGCATGAAGCAAAAACTCCCAATCGTTGCTTCTGCAGATCTCCAACTTCTGCGCTTTGGTGGACATCCCAAAGACGGATTTCACCGTCTGGAAAGATTCCTTGTTGTCCAGAATCTTGGGGACGCAGTAAGTTCGGCAAAGCTCGATTTGATGAGAGTTGCTAATTAATCTCGAAAATCGGAAAAACGAGGTAACATCATCTTCCAAAAGCCGATGGAGAGCGTCCTCGAATGTCTTCTCTTGCCAAGGTATCTTCCGAAGATATAGCTCTTTATTGGATAAGTAGGTCATAATCCCATAGTAGTACAAGATCTCATCGAAGTAATTCTCCATGGCGTGAAGTAAAAACTCCCAATCGTTGTGTCTGCAGATCTCCAATTTCTGGCCATGAGTGGCATGGTGAAACAGGTATTTCACCTTTGCAAATGAATTCTTGTTAGCTAAAATTTTGGGAATGAAATAGGTGCGACATATCTCCAATTGGTTGTTTTCATTTAGCCGAAAATTAAAATCGATGATCGTGGAAAAGTTGTTTACTTCT
The DNA here is from genome assembly GCA_034697705.1 of Ommatoiulus sabulosus. Taxonomy (NCBI): domain Eukaryota; kingdom Metazoa; phylum Arthropoda; class Diplopoda; order Julida; family Julidae; genus Ommatoiulus; species Ommatoiulus sabulosus. Next base: position 7,636 of record JAQGAO010002267.1, on the reverse strand, counting down.
AATAGATACTTGAGAGCTTCGTCGAATTGCTGCTTTTCCATCAGTATTTCATCTTGTATCTTTACAAAGAATGGCCGATACATGTAATTGTAGGAACTAACTTGTATGAAATTATTACGGAAGGCATGAAAGAAGAACTCGCAGTGGTTGTGTCTGCACATCTCTCTTTTCTGACACCTGGTGGCATGTTGAAACATGTATTTCATTTCCTCAAAAGAATTGTTGATAGAAAAAATTTTGGGAATGTAATAAGTCCCGCATATCTCCATTTGGTTCTTTTTCGTTAGATAATGACTCAAACTGGTGAAGGCGCTAACGTTTACTTTGAAGAGATGGAAAAATGCATCCTCCAGCTGCTGTTTTTCCATCAGTATTTCATCTCCTAACATTTCGAGGTATTTCCCAGAATGATATTTACCATCATAGGACTTTCTGAGAATCTCTTCGAAATAATTTACGAAGGCATGGAAGAAAAACTCAAAGTTATTGTGTCTGCAGATCTCCCTTTTTAGCTCATCGGAGGACTTGTCGAAAATGTACTTGACCTTTTGGAAAGAGTCTTTATTAGCCAGAATTAAGGGAATGAAGTAGGTTCGACACACCTCCATTTGTTTACTGTCGCTTAAAAATCTCGTAAACTTCATGAGCGAGGTCAAATCATCTTTCTGGACATGAAAAGCCATTTTAAATTTCAGATTTTGCAATGGAATTTCATTTCGCACCCATTGACCAAACGAATCATTCAAGCAACTCTCATCCGTGATCATCTCAAAGCAATTCATAATTGCATAAAGTAAGAACTCGCAATCGTTGTCCTGACAAACCGCAATTTGTTCCTCATCAGTAGACTCGTAAAACAGTTCCGTTATTGCCTCGAAATTCTCCCTGAAATAATCCCGGATCCTGGAAACGAAATCAGAGTTCTCTTCGGAATGTCTAACAAAAACCTGAAGCGAATAGTCGCAACCATTGTCCATGCAAAACTCATTTTTTTCTTCCGTCGTCAAAGAATGAAACAAGGGCATCACCTTCGTAAAATTGTCTTTCAAATGTGTCAGGATCCAAGGAATGTAATACAGTTCATGTACTTTGACTCGCTTTTCATGACTTAAAAATGTGGTGAATGCAACAGCCGTATGAAAATCTCCTATTTTGAGGAAATCTTCGTAAACCTCCGCAAATCTTTCCAATGGTATGTCACGTCCAATTTTATACATGTATCCTCCACATTCGCGGATCACTTCAAAATAATGATGGATGGCGTAACGTAGGAACTCCCCGCTCTCGTCAGTTTGGCAAATCTGGACTTTTTGCTCCTCGGTGGCCAGGTTGTAAAGATGTAGCACATCCTGATAATTTATCTTCTCAGCCAAAAATTTCGAGACATAGTCAGGTTGAAAGCCGCTCAAAATGTCAGGAGGAACATCCCAATTGTTTTGTTTGCAGACGATCAGGTAGTACGAGTGTTCCCAAAAGGTCCAGTCTGTGTCTAACTGCTTCACCACTGGATACAAATCCATCCATTGACGGTCCTGTTGAAACCATGGTTTAAGACAGTAATATCGATTAATGTCGGTTTCCATGTTTTCTGGTTCGGATTGAAAAGAGAACTTTAACATTTTCTTAACCCGTTGTTTTTCCTGGTGGTTGATGAAAGCGTTTATGAACGAGATGTCCCAATTTTTCTTACTCTTCATCAACAGATGATGAAAACATGTGATGAAATGTTGATATTCTGCACCCAATATCATTTTCTCCACATTTGACTGATACGCTGGCAGACGTAACAAACGTACCACGTGATCCACGTCGTCCTTCTTGACCACTTCATGGGCTACTTTGGCAAAACGGAGTTGGTCGAATACCTCATTTTTTGTTTTATAATCGAGTGCTCCGAGAATGTCGTTGAATTGGCCGAATTTATCACCGATCAACAAATTTTCAAAATGGATGATGTGATCATCGCATCTGGAATTTCCAAAGCACAGATCCACGTCGGGGAATGTGTCCTTTACAATGGTCAAAGCACTTTTAAAGACCTTCATGAACTCCTTACTGGGCTTACATAAAAAGTGGAATAGTGTTGGACATCCAATGAGTTCAATGGCGTACCGTAAACTCTCGCGATCGTTTTTTTGTTTCGTCCGCTCGAACCATTTCTGAAACTGTTCGCAGTTGAGAAACTTCTTGTTCCGCAGATAAGATAAATCGACATCTTTATCAGCCAGAAGCTCCTTGAAATTTTGGTCGCTTCGCATACATTTGTTAATAAGCGTTTCGTAAAATAACTTCCACGGGAATTTACGACCGGCAATCTTCATGAGTAACTTGAACATTTTAAAATCATTCTTGTCGTCAGCAAAAAAACTTTTAAAATCCCAAGAAGCCTTCCAAAAATTGGACGTTTTGGCATTTTTTAAGTTCGTTAAATAACGGCACGTAATTCCCAGACTTTTTTTCTTGTGGAAGCCTATTGTCGCGATTCGTAAAATTTCATCCTGGATAATTTTTGGACTACTTTCAACTGGCTGCATTTCATTCAACGGATTTTTGAAATACCCTCTACATCGTGGTGCCATTGCGTAACACAAAATATTAAATTGGAGTCTGTCAGTTTGACATATCTTCTCTTCGGCATCCTTCAGCGATTGTTTCAAGAGGTCAAAGATGTAACGCTTTGAATATGATGCCATCAGATGTACCGCACTCCTTCCGAGCAAATCTGGCTGCCAAATGCACTCCTTATCTGCTTTAATCGAACGTAGTACTTTTATTTTATCATCGCGGATGATGGCTTTGTGGATATCCTCCGTGGCCACCGTGAGATCCAGGAAGATGCGTATCATTCTATTGGTCTCTGCGAAGTACTGCTTCTTCAGAAACCCAATGACAGTCTGGTATTTCTCACCATTTTCTTCGTAGCATTTTCTGTCAGTCAGGATTTCGCCTAACCGTTTGGCGACGAAATATTCAGCGAAGGTCCTGTGGGTGAAATTCACCGGACCATTATCCATCACCAACAGCCCGATGCGATTTATGTCTTCTTCAGTTTTAAACTCTCCATCAAAATCAATAAGCAGTGAATGCAAATCTTCCGGAAATAACAATCGGATAGCAGCGTTCTTGTGCACCGTAGAAGCAGACTGCCGAGTAATAGATGCAGTGCTTGGACTAGTTTCCCTGAGGTTGGATTTTTCCTGGAAGAAGAAATTATATTTGTGGTCCACAAAACAGTCGTAAAACGACAGAATATTGTCCAGATCCTCGAATTTATCAATTTCATTTTTAAATGCTGCGGAGACTTCATTGCTTAATTTGCGAGCATTGATTTCACTTTGAAAAATACCGAGGCTTACATCAGCAATCATTAAAGTTCGCGTGGGAAAGCCAATGAACTCTTTAACAATGCTGATGCCAGGCTCTCTGAACATCCTGGAGATGGTAAGCAGCTCATCTATTACTTTATCCGAAGTGTTTTCCATCGTATTACGCCAATATTTTTCCAAGAAATTACTCTGCTGCTCATCGGAAATTTCAATCAGACTGTAAGAGCAACAGTCCAGTTCGTTATCCAAAATTGTTTGAAAAGCGGACCTCGATGTGATCCAGATGCGAGCCTCAGTCCCACGGCACAATTTTAACATTTCCAACACTGTTGTCTCGTACTTTGGGCAGATTTCATCGAAACCGTCAAAAAAGAGGTGGCAGCAATCTGGTGTCTTCATAGCACGCTGTAGCATTTCCTTTTCCCAACATTTCTTCATTCCTTCCGCTTGGCATAGAAAGTCCAAAATGGCATTTTCGTCAACTGGTCCAACTTTCTTTCGAAGGTCTTCCAAAGCTTCGCGAAGTGATAAAAGTTTTATTTTGATGGCCCAACGCTTTGGACGTTTAACATTTCTTTTTATCTTATTCATGATCTTAGTGATTGCCACCGATTTTCCAGAGCCCGGTTTACCGATTAAAACATTTACCTTTTTGCTTTCGGATATTAGTGCGTCCATAGTCAATGCAGCATTATAAACAGACCTTTTCACCAAAACGGAATCACTCTTCTTGAGTAGCCAATGTATATCCTTCGATTTCACCTGAGAACAAATATACTTAAAAGAATAATCGTTGAGAAGAATTGCCCTATGATTTCCTACTCTTTCTATGTCTTCTTTATCAGTGAGCTGGAGAAGTTCCTGGCCTTCGAGAAGTTTGACCAACTCATTGTGATCAAATCCGCTGAATACTAGCACCGATGTTTCCGGGATGTTCTTAAGCGAGGACTCATCGAACGTAAAGTTTTGTTTGAAGCGTTTGAAGTTACATTCGATGTAATAGCTATCGATAGTTTCCAAATTGTCCATCTTTTGTCCGATACATAGTTTTCCAGATTCTAAAAGTTCAAAACATAGGGCCACCTTGCTTTTCATGTTTCTGAAATCGTCTCGGTCGATCAAGTCTTCGAGTATCATTTCTTCGCCTTGGAAGTTGACTGATGTTTTTATGAACGTGTCCAACATATCATGCTGGCCAGTTGATATTCCTGTCTCCATGTTGCTCGACAAATGTTAAATTCAGCTTTGTTTTAAATGAAGATGCTCATCGTTCCTAAAAAATAAAATCTCTGCATCAGATTGACTCACGTAGTCAGGTAACCATCAAATGTGCGTTCACAAGCTTTAAAAACCCACATCGAAAAAAAGCTTTAGAAATATATTTTTAGAAATGTATTATTGTAACAATAAATGTATTTTAAAATATAGAAATGTATTTTTAGGTTTAAAATATATTTTAAAATAAATTTTAAAAAAATAGAAATGTATTTTTAGGTTAAAAATACATTTTAAAAGTTATTCAAAATATGTATAGATTGGAACATCCAAAAATATATTTTACAAAACATATAAAGAAATGTAAATTTAATGTATTTTTTTAAAAAATATATTATTGTAATTACATTGTAAATCTATTTTGCCTTAAAAAATGTATTTGAAATGTACCGCGTGGTATTTTTATTTAGATGTGGGAACGTTTGCTGGAATTTTGTCAAAAAATCATACCATAGTTTATAAAAGAGGTTGTTCTGCATACAATAACACCCGGAATGTTAAGGATTTAAAATGAGTTTTTCATTTTATGTAAAATCGACCATTGAGAATAGAAATCAAATATTTCGTTTTTTTTTTTTTCAAATCACAAAGCTATTGTTTATATTTTCACAATTTTCTAAAATTTTCAAAAAAAGTGGGATAGACGTACAAAAATTTCATACATTTTCCCAAAGTTACGAATATTTTCAGAAAATTTTAAACTTTAAATAAATGTAAATAATTATTCGATTGTTGTATCGGAAAATTTAATTTCGGAATTATAAGTATTATTTTTTATCAGGAATTTAAGTTTCTTAAATGTCTAGCATTACTGGGGTCGAGGGTGTAGCAATTAACCCGTTTAATAAATCAATACAATAAAGTTTTAAGCCGATTTATCATAAAATTATCATTTACATACAACGGATATATGACGTCACGTTAGATGACCGACATAATACCGCCTAAAAATATATATATGATATATAAATATATATGATATATAAAAATGATACGTATTTATTTGAAAAATTTGCTGATATAATGTGAACTAATCTAATTTCAGTTCACTAAAATTTCGTGAATGTTTATCGTAATTCTGCTAAAATATGATAGGTCAGTTTCTTCAACGGCAGTTCAATAAATTGGTCGCCAGTTATGGAGTTATAGTTGGTCCAGGATTTTACAAGAAATGTACACCCTTACCTTATGCATCTAGTCCGAGTCGAGGAAATTGACCATCGTGTCTTCGTTGATTTCGTAACTGTTTATTTCGCTCGGAAATTAAGCAAACTTAAAACTTGTGTAGTTTACACCAGAACACTCTGTAAAATGATGAGTGAAACAGATCTTTATTAAATAAGGAAAGTATTGCGCAACGTGGTGCAATATTAGTTTTGGCATATTGCACAAACTTTGTTGAACGTGGGCGTGGAACAATCAAAGAAAAATCGACCATTTCCAAGAATTTGGACTTAAAAATGCCCCCTATCATTTCAAATAGAGAAAAAGGAACTTTAATAGACCTTTGCGGAACTTTTCCAAGAATAGACTTTTGAGACATGCTGAGTTTTAAAAAGATGCGATTTCCCCCCCGAAAATTTATAAAGTTTATTTCCCGAAAATAATGCAATATTTTTTTATTTTTTTTTCGAAAGTCGCGAAACTATCAAAAACGTTTTCTACATTTTACAAAATTTAAAAACTTTTTGAACTTTGACGCATTTTTGGAAAACTGGAGGATTTTTCAAAAGTGCTCAACTTTTCCAAAATCTCTCTAATTTTCTAGAAAAAATCCGTGAAATTGTATCACTGACAAAAAAGCTTCGTAAAATCCAATGTTTTTGAATGGGAATGGCACTAAAAACAAAGAAAGTGAAATTTGAACTCACCTTTATTTGTACGAGATTCCAACACTACTAAGAACAACCAGCATTATAAGAATTTCTGACATTACGAACTCATTTATTGTCTCCTGACCTAGGGAAAGTAAGAAAAATATTAATTTCCTAGTTTTGATATGAATAATTTTCGGCTAAACCGAAAAAAAATAACGAGTTCCCGAGCATTCTCGCTACGTTTTGCTATAACGAATTTTATATTAGTTTATGGACAATATAGCAAAAACAGAATACATTATTACGATAAAAGTAGCATCACCTTCCCATTCACATAGAGTATACTGTATAGGGCTACTTAAAAAGTTGGACGAAACTTTACGAAGTGACGTTTTGTCCGACTTCCGATAATACGAACTACGGTTTAAACGAACAAAATGCAAATTGCTTTTAAAATGTACATTACCTCGATTTCCTTCGTAAACTAGCTCCCCAATGAAGATGTGATCGAGCACATTGTGGACCAGCTACTGCACTTCCAACACACCGATCACTCCATCTCAGCTCCAATTGGTACAACTGTTTTGATAATTCTCAGAAATAGACCGTGGCTTCTGAGTTTTTATTGAGTCGTAGTTTGACATCACGCGTCATAGTTGCAAAAAGGCGAGGAAAAAATCTGTCCTCGAACGAATTAACTGGGTTATAAAATGTGAACTCGAGGTCGATTCCCTTTTTTAAGGTCAATGATGTGGGTGACGTCCAACTGATTTCTCAACGTTTCGACAACATCGCCTCTTCAGCAGGAGCTGTGGGTAAATTCAAATTAATCGGTGGATAATATGAAAAATGTGCGATACATCTATGGTTCATCACCCATTGCATTTTGGACCAATTCAAATAGAAAATGTTTACATTTTAAAAAAAAAAATTGTCCTCGTCAAATGTCGAAAGTGTTGTAATAATTCCTCTTTTTGAAAATCTGTGAACAATAAGATCTAAATAACTTTGTCTTATTTAAATTTCGCGCAAACTCGTCTTTCCACTTTTCGCCACAATTAAATTGTTCAGAAACGTGTTCAAACGTGTGTGCTTCGCTTAAAGCCGGCGCCAGACGATGCGTCTAAACTTGACTCAAATGTTTGACCCCACGTTTGACGTTTGATATTCCATAGTTGATTTGAGGCAAGTGTTCTGCTACACGGTGTGGTATTTTTT
>JAQGAO010002266.1:0-20304 GCA_034697705.1 Ommatoiulus sabulosus | reverse complement strand
ACTCGCCTGGTAGGCCTAGCATAGAAACTATGAACATCCCGGGCAAAGCCGGGCCGTCCTGCTAGTTTCTGATAATAAGAACTCATTTCCAGTCCCCATTTATAAGGTGTGGACGAATGATATTAACTTCTTAGTTTAAAACGAATTCCGAATCCGGATACTACAAACTTTCGACTAAAACAAATGAATTTTCAAGTTCCCAACCATTCGCTCTATGTTTCGTCAACATGAACTTTAGAAAATACGAAAAAAAGGCACGTTATAACGGAGAATTCCACGATAAATGGCAACACCTTCATATTCAAACTTCGATTAAACTTTTGCTCTTATTGTTGAAATGTTTTATCTGACTTCTAATAATATGAATTACAGATCAGATGCGAGACTTGTAGTTCACCACAACCAGATTGTTGACGTCCCTTAAGATTCGTCTTAACGAGGTTCGACTGCATTATCAAGAACATGACACATTTGGAAGAATTAACTTTCAGATGTGCGAACCTATACAGTGTAGATTACTGCACGCATATATGGTAACATTTCAGTACAAATGTCTTTCTTGTAATACAATATTTTTTTCAATTTTTTGTAAAGTCTTGGATCATCGCCATTTCCCATAGCTTTGAAACAGTACTGAAACATCTTTCACGATTTATAGTTTTCTAAATTCAAACGGGCCTAATGCAAGGAACTGCCTATTAATAGTCCTGTAAGATTAGCACCATGCAAAAGGATTCCTCAAGTCCTTGATGCAGAATATCAGCAGCTGAAGATGTCACGCATATGTTGTTTCATACACATTTTATGCTTTTATGAAACTTCGCAATTCATCTGTCCAAATAAACTTCGATAAAAAATGTAAAAAAAAAACCTTAGCACCACTTAAAACAAACGTTGCAAGGATTTCGACTTAATTATATCGCTATACGTTCTTAATATATTTTAATTAAACTCATAAAAACTAAGACATACAAAGTATTCTACATGCACCTAGCAGATGTGGCGACTTTTTACAGTCTGCCCAAGGGCACATGAAAGGTGAAAATTCACGAAAACTTTAATTGCTCATTTACGAAGATGCACCTGAAAGGTTATTAGCTTATTCCTAAATTCTAAGGGAAGTAATGTGCATGCTGTGTTGTTATTGACATGATAATAAATTAATTGTGATATGAAATTATAAAATGCGTCGAGTCTGTGTAAAATTAACCAAACAAATGTGTTAACACAACGGTGTTATAATTTACGTTTTGGAAAATGCCTTTGATTAAAGTTAGAACTGCAATAATTGCCTTGTAAACTATCCGAGACATGAGCAATTTCAAGAGATTTAAAAATTAGAGCGACCAAACTAAATATTATGGTAGCAGCTACTACTGTAAAGATACGAATAAATATGAACAATAAAACAACGGGAAAGTATGCAGTCATACACCCGCTACATTTTGACATTTTATTCTTGAGGTGCAAAAAAACGTTCATAAACAAGCATGTGTAAATTGTGTTTGTCAGTCTGGCGCAATTTTAATTGTTCAGGAAATGTAATACCAAAATAGACGCGTTTCATTAAGTCCAACTTTTAAATAAGCCTCATTAAAATTAATATAAAATATAATGACAGGAGGATAATTAATTGGCATTGCATCTATCGTTTCTTGGTTCAATACACTTTTCCTAAAAGAAACCTGTTTGATTTTTTGAAAACAAGTGAATGCACGTTTGTAAAATTGACAGATTAGCCTACATAGTGTACATATAGGTAACAAACACAATATAATGTACTGTATATTACATGTACACTGTACATAAAATAAATACTGGACTACAAGGAAAAAAATTAAAGAATTGTTGTTTGCAACAACCAATTTATAAGCGTCAACTTTCATGGCGATTAAGGTTATTCACGTGACTACGGAGGCGTTTGGTCAAATTGCAAACTCCATGTTGATCGAAATTAAAAGGCTAAGCAAAAAAAAACAAAAAAATACAATCTCAAAAGTCGTATTTCGTTGCAAGAATATTGGAACATGTAATTACCTTTATCGCAACAACAACAACAAATCAACAACTTGTTGCCCCGGTGCACGATTCAGAAATTGAGAACAGTTATTCTGTTCTCTGTAATGAATACATTCGAATAGAAACATATTGAGAAGCTCTTTAACCAGAGAAAAGCGGCATGCCAAAAAACAAACACATTATTCATGAGATTTGCTGCCATTTAAGAAGCAAATATTCAGGAAATCGGATGCTTGGTAACATCCAGAGTTGCACGATTTGCACCGATATCAAGATGTACTCGAAAGAAATAACTGCGCGAGAAATAGGTTAATGGAAACGTAGATCATTTTTCCCCGATCCAAAACCAGGAATTAATTGTACTTGAGTATTAAAAAAATTGAGTATCGTAGTTTTGTTTCTTAAAAATAATACTTCAGGCAATCACCGGCGACCATTAACGCAACATTTCCTCAATTCAAGTTGGCAGAATATTCAACAATTTTAAATCAGTATGATTACAAGACGGTACGTGCCAAAGGATAGATAAGCATTTCTATAACCATGGAGTTGCTTACAAAAATGTATATACAGTATATCATTTTAGTGGGTTTGAGTTTGAATTTCCTCGATAACAGACTGAATATTTGGTCAACAGCTTTCAACTCCACGATTTTGCCTAAATCTACTAAAGGTTAATCACCATTTCAAAAATTATCAAATTATAGGGTATTGCTGGAGTAAGATGTATTTGATATTGTTGTCCATAAAAGGTATCTTAAACAACATGATACATGCATGTTTCTTCAAACCAATCATCGTGCAACGTGCTTCCTTCGTATAACAGCTCTGAATTAAGTCACTGGTGGATATATACTGTTAAAATCTGGACTCAGTTTTTTCCATGCGATGTGAAGGTAATGGTCAAATGTACAGAAGTGAATAAGCTCAGAAAGAATACACTATGGAAAATCAATATTTCTTGTAGCACGTTCTCACCTGACCATATCATAAAGGATGTGTTGATATTACGGCCGACTTTTTCATATATTTTCATCTAATCCACTTCATCTATATGCCTGTCAGATAGATGACTGAATATGAGTGAAGGTATATCCAGTGCGTTATATGCGCGTACAAAGGCATGGATCCAGGGCTTTTTCAGCAAATAATGTCGAGGACCAAGTTCTTAGCAAAATTCCAAGCTGCAGCCATTCAACCCTCAGCGAGTTAGGGCTCCGTATATATAGGCATTTTGGAGTGCTGTAGTTGTTCGGATTTCACATAATCCGCCTTCGACAACCCAAACTCCTTTTTCAATTCTGTTTTTGACAAAAGATTTTGAGAAATTATTCCCCAATTGGCATCCTTCTAAACCGGATTACGGAGCCAACCTTTCTTTCTTTCTGTAGTTTGAAGAGCATGCTGCTGCACTGACCATGCCAGTCAACTGCGATGGAAAATAAACATCACACTATTGACGCTATGTTTATCCGAGTCCAGTGGACGTTGACAAAAACAAAAAATAATCCTCAATCAAGGTTTGAACGTTTCGTATAACAAAAATGAGTATTACATTCCGAACTTCTTACTAAAAAAAATGGAGCAGTCAGGCTGCAGCTAGCTAGCTAACAATGGATATTTACATCAACATCCCAAGCAAGTCTGAGACATTGATTCAGCAACATCCAACGTGCAAGGGATTCTGAGCCAGATGCTGGTTTCCCAAGGTCCCAAAATACAATATGTTTTATCGCAATTGCCTTTTGGAGAAAGAATGAGCACTTATCACTAAAGCTTAAGGCGCAAATTACAACCTCACATATGTTCAGTAAATGGAATTTTGGTTTTAGGTCTACGGGTATGAAACTTTAATGATACGATTATCATAAATATCGTTTACTGCAATGAAAGACTATAAATTGCATTTCTTGAACTAATTCCTTCAGAAGTGACCAGAAACAGTATTACAGCTGCATTACATGTACAGTGTACATGTACCGATTCCAGGAAAGAATACGAAATCATGATTCCGTTTATATGCAAAAGCATGCACTGAAAAAAAAATGTGGGTGGGTAAGTTTTGCACTTCTCAACAGCTGAACAATAAAGTGCCTGAACATGGAAATTGTAATAATTACCATAAACATCTTTAAATTGGGTTATTAAAAAGGCTGCATGGAACAACTTGTAAAAACAGTTCAAAGAGAGATTAGATATTCCGTTTTATGACGTTGCTTACGTCGCCATGAAACGTAATTAATTCAAGTCGTAAGAGATAAAAATGCAAAACAAATCGCTGTAAATGAATTGAATCTGAGATTTTATACAGGTTAACTTTATAATTTCAAACATATTTCCCTTCAGTGGGCTCATTTTGTTTTGCATCAGTAAACTAATTTTGCACTTATGCTGTTGATGATACATGCTACAAAACTAGTTAAACGAACACGATATCCTAGATTGGTAAAATATTGCAATCACTTTTTGAACAGAAAAAGTGCCGAAACATTTTATCGTGAATCAAATCATGTGAACATTGTTAATTTAAAAGTATATGCCTACATGTACATGCCCTTATGGATTTTCCATGCAATTTCGATTTTGCACCAAATCGCAACCAAAGCTTAGATGCAGAATAGTCATGTGTAACAGCTAGGTCACGTGCTAATTTTTGTGCAAGTGATAAAAAAATCACCTCGTGAAGCGAGAGTTGAAAAAACACCGATTTTTTTCGCAACATGCTTTAAACATTACTCCTCAACTGGAAATAGAAAAGTCTCGTCACAGTTCTCTAAAAATAAGAAAATATAGAAATGAAAAAGAGAAAGGAAAAGTGACGTTTGGCAACTCGTATTTTGTTTAGAGCTGATAAGAAACTTAGGATGAGGTCCACATTTCCAATAAAACATTCATTTGCATGCATAACTCGATTTGCTTCAAATCTTAGTTTTAAAAACTTGCCACCATTCTGTTAAGGTTAAAAAGCTCAAAAGCTATGCCATGCATCCGAAACATTGAATTCTCTAGATGTTTAAATGGTGTTCATCTGTGATGCAAATTGGTACTTAGTATTGATTTGTGGCTATCACGTTGACGCCGATACAAACTGATTCCAGGAATGCTGTCGAAACGCCAAATACTTTATTTTACCTCCGTGGTTTCATCGAATTTACTCCCCTTTAGTAGTTTGTTTACTAATTGCCGAAGAAACGTACCTCGTCATAAAGGTAGTCAGTCTGCTGTTGACCCCTCTAATGGACCTTTAAAAGGAGGCCGAAAATGAGAGCTTTTGCGAACCCGGCCTTAGGCCAGTGGTGGTGGTCAGCATACATTTGAAATACAGTACTTTTTCTGCATACAAAACTCAAGGTATCGAAAAACAAGAAGAGGGAAGAAGAGCCATTTGGCCTTTTGCAATTGGTTGTGTCGTCTGTGGCAATTTGTCAGCAGACACTAACCTGAGAAAAAATCTTGACAAGATTTACCGGATTTGATAACTTGTATCAGGGCACTTAAAATTGTCGCACGAACATTTCGAGCATTAATCTTGTTTGCGGAAAAAGGCAATTTCGCCCGTCCAGAAAAAAGTAAACGGTCATCAAGTCGAATTATATACGTAAATTGAACGGCACATCATATGTCCCTTCCAGCACCATTTAAATAATACTGAGTCCATACTTAAAAAACTAATTTAAAACGTGATGTGAATGGAAGCCAACAGAATTTTGACCAGAAAACATTCAAAATCAAAAAAAAAAAAGATTTGACAAAGATTGGCCATTTCGAGTTCTGAACACCCCAAGAGAGAAATTTGTAGATAAGGAAAGGGCCTACATCACATAGTGGATACATAAAACGGCAAACATTTCAGATTTGATTTAAAAAGTATATTGTTAACCAAATATGGTGCAAAATTATGCATGTTTTGATCAATATCCTTTTTGCAGCCATCTTTTGCTTCATTCCTTTCAAGATGGCATTCAGCTGAAGAGCAATGCTTGCTCTGTATACAGTTATTAAAACAATACATGTATTTATAACAGACCTACAGTTTTCCGAGTGATTTTTAGTAACATTTGAGAAAAATTGACAAAATCATATTTGGTAAACGTCTTGTTGAAATTATACATTGCATAGAAGGCGAAAATATTCACATCAGCCTGTGTGAAATTTTTAAGAATTATCACAATCTTCTTATTGTAGGATGATAAAACATTGCCTGCAAATGAAGTGCTATACAGAAACCTGCCAAATTCCAGTGAGTATAAGTATCAACCTATTTTTAGTTTCACACTGCGCCTATTCACATAACAAATTCATAGGTTGTTGACCATCATTAAGGAAAATAAATGCCAGTCGACAATTGTTTTGATGATGAAGTTGCCTTTTTTGTGTAATTTACTATTTAAAAGCTGAGTAATATAAAAATACATGAAACTATACTTTTATCAATGAAAGTGAAATTTCATCATAAGCAAACAGGAGTGTTACACAGAATTTGACATTTAAAGCACTTTTTGGATATTGACATTTGCAGATAAAACGATTTCATAAACTTTAAAATAACACTCGAGCAATAACAAATATTTGACCGACTATGGCATATCCGCTTAGGCGTGTCGTGACATATTATCTCTCCCATATTTCATACAACATGATTTTCCTATATAAAACTGGATATACAGAAAAGGCTCTCTTGGAAATATTTAATACATTTCATGATACATTATCAGTGACACTTCAAAATTTAGAATTGAAGAATTTAGAATTGAAGCACTATATACTATATACTGTCCCCCCGCAAGTGTTTCAATTCAACGATCAACATAAACAAAAATGGAGCACAATTTAATACTAAATTTATAGTCATTCTGTAATGATATGATCAGGTAATATCAATATAACATTGGCAACCCGAGTTATGTTCTTGGACGCAAGCTACGTTATCTGACATTGTACGTCATGGCAGTTAAATTTCATTCAAGTAATAAAATATCAAGTATATAGTTGCATTTATATTCGAAGCATTATCCATCTCGCATCAGGTTTCCAATTCCACGAGCAAAATTTTTAAAACTCGAGTACAATTATCTATGCCGAATTAAGTGAATTTGCATTTTATCTTTCTGCAAGGTCTGATCAGGAAATATCAATATAGCATCGACTGAGGAGAGCAACCAGAGTTCTATTCTTGTATAAAAGCTAGGTATTTGACATTGCCATGGCACTTAAATTTCATTCGAGTCATAAAATACCCAAAGCCAGTACTGTAAAAGCTACAAATAACATTGTCTGTTCCAGAATTGCCAACTTTATCGGAATCGAGTCTTTGATTGTTTCACTTTCACACATCGTGTTCATGACCGCACTGGGCATTGTGCAGAACCTTCAGAAATATAATCAACTGGAATAGTAAATATACATCGCATTACTGATGTAAACACGCGACACTCCGCGCGAGTACAACGACTTCGTACATTCCAATAAATCAATTTTTCCCAACAAAATACTCGAGGAGTGGCACTTTTTGTTATGCAAAATGCACAGTAAATACACTGACAGGATGCACGCATGCAGGCTACAGGCCATAATGAGCACCCGACTCCATGGATGCCCACCTGTTCTGCAAGCACACCCAACGTCATATCCGTTCATAAAATGGGAGTAAAATAACCGATGCATGTACTGCGAATTGCACATTCGAGAACTGCTACAACTGCGTGGTTAACGAAGGGAATATCGACCTGGCAGGCTGGCAGCAGATGCAGTCTTGAGCCATGAGTCTGGTGGCAGTTAACTGACCAACACTCAGGTGCGTCATGCTCATAATTGCTCCACAATCAAACAAATTGGGTTGGACGCAAAATTCGCCAGTAAAGGAGAAAGACGTGGCTTGCAATAGGCCTACTTCCATTGTTAGTTTTGCATAATGAGAGTACATTCTGTCAAATTGGCATACTTATTAAAAACAATGAGCATGACATGAAGACGAGGAATCTTTCAAATGCGACAACTGCTTATATCATGAAAGGCATATTTCAATTTTTTTTACTTTCAATGGCTGCCTTCTTGCCACGGGGCATGCAAAAAATGAAATTGTAAACTGGGTGTAATGTAAATAAACAACAACAGCAAGAACGAAACACAAAGCATTGTGCAGGTTTCTATCCCACACGCATTGTGCGAAAATCGTGTGGCGAGGAAGAGAACTGAGCTAAAAAAAAAATTGGTACAAACAAAACCCGTTAACTTTTTTTGCTGGAAAATGGGCAGATGGTGCGAGTCTGTTTTTACCTTGAGTCCTTGACGTGGAAATTCAACGAGCTTAGACCCATTTCGAGCCAGAAACATACATCCGAACATGTTTTCATTTGTCACCAGAGCGAGAAATAATAAACAGCCATTGAAATCAGAAGAGAAACGTTACATACTGCGTTTGGAATCTGACCTCATCAATTTTATTGCGCAAACAACGCCGATGAATGGAGAGAATATTTGCTCATGATGCATCATACAACAATGGTGTAAACCAAGGACTGGATGCCAGTTTCTCCAATATACTCCGGAACTACATTTTACATGTACGTGTGTGTATATGCAATATAATACGATCCTTTACAACCTCCTTCTCCTTGAAAAACGAAATATTTCCCGCGAATAAACCATGCACGATTCTATTAAAAGATTCAAGGCGTCTATTAAGTTCCGTCATTCTATAGAAACATAGCTTCTTCCATCCAACTGCTATATTGATGCACCAAGCATCTCCTTTGATCCAGATCGATCTCATATGCATACATATGAAAAACAACATATTTTACATATTTCTGCAAGAAAAAATGTCCTAATACAGCTATAGCATATAGATTATTCGAGGAAATTGGGGAAACTAAACCTGATACTAGTAGATACAAATATTATGTCCTCGCACTTTTATACTGCTCAACATACATGTACATTAATTAGAGGATCATGCAAGATTAGGAATGCACATTTCATGATCCTCTAATTATGTTGAGCAGCATAGAGCTAGTTGGTTTAATCTATATACAAATAAGTTTGAAAAAAATGAATAGAATTATGTTTTGTTGGCTAGACAGTCTGATTTGTTATGCAATCAAATTAGACAAAGACAATCAAAAATGAACTCATTATCAAAAAGGTTATTTTCACCCTAGTTTCTATGTGATGTGATATACTGTAGATACATGTTTGTGACGGTATGATATTTTGGTTAGGGCATAAATGAAACCTCCTAATTGAAACAACGCCATCTTTGGGCAAAAAACGATATGAGAACTACACACCAGAACAATTTTAACGTCACTGAATTCAAGTTTTTTCCAAAATGTACACAAAAGGAGTGAACACACTACTGGCAATTATCAACAGCGTACAAAATTCGAGTTTTTTTAGGCATGCAGACTGGACAATTTTCTTAACATATTTTCAAGAAATTTATAAAAGATACACGGTTAAATATAGGCTTTTGCAACGTGTACAGGGTGTGGCTTTTTACCCTTAGTCCATGTTACTAATGCTAATGCGCAGATTTGAAATCGGTGCCGAGTACCAGTATGTGAACAGACCAACAACGTACATGTACAGTGTATTGTAAACATTGCATATTTGTTTGCTAACATGTTCGAGCCTTTTTATATGAAATTCCGCATAAATCCCGGGGCTAAATATATAGTGGTCTGATTTGTGGAATATTTTACAGTACATGTAATGAATTTATGAAGAATGATTTCGCAATCTAAACTTTCAAAACCTCAAAACCAGAATTTGTTATGCTTTCTTTTTTTATCAAACAAGGGCAGCGAGACAACTATGCATAACTTTTGTACTAATGAGCTTTTCTTGGCGACGAAAGATGACAGTGTAGATAATATCAACCAAAAAATATCATGACCAGTTCCTGATGACAAACGCTTCCCCGCCGACGGTAATACGATCGAGTACTCACATTTCTAACAATACTTATACACGTTCTTAATACATTACATAAAATAAAAAAAACTTAAGTTCAGCATAGCAGAATAATTAAATCGACAATTTCAATTAAGTCTAGGCTAATCTTTCGTTGTATTTAGGATTAAAGTATTGAAATTGAAGCCACCATCTACCTGATTTAGCATGGAATAGTTGCATCTTAGGTAGTCCACTCTCAACGATTTCAAATTCTTGGACGATGCCATGTCAGACAAGACCTGTTGTTGCTGAAGTTTATGAAAAACTGAACAATTTCTTCAAACTCGGATGAAGCTCAAGAAAAGTTCACCTGTGCTGTCAAGAACTGTAGACAGCGTCGAGTGAATTGTACGAATCGAATTTAAAAAAACCTTTCCTGGCATATTTACATTTCAAAAATCATATCATGCGGAGATAAGCAGGGAGGAAATAGCGTTCAACAAACAGGTGGTTTAGATATATAGGATTTTTGAAGAAAAAAAAATACACAATAAATCGAATTGCAGTTTTCATAAAAATAAAACAGCTGACAAAATGAAAATAATGTATACGAGTCAGTCGGTACATGAAATCAGCATGAAATTTTCAAGATAAGCAATTGGCGTCCACCAAATTCCATCACTGTTAAACATGGAATGACGTCAAAAATGTAAATAAGTATCGGCGATAATGACTAAATATTTGGCATTCCTTCAATCTTCATGGAAACCAACTTATTTAAATTTTGAAAATGTCTTTTACATTTACAATTTTTTCTGTATAGGACTTCTTGGATGAGTTAGAAATCAACACGCAGTTCTCAAATGGGCTGTCACTTCCTCTCGTTGAATTGAGATTGATTTCAAATTTATAAATTGTATACTTTTAGATAAAAGTATAGCACTACAGAACATATGAAAAAATGCCAACCAATATGTCATTACACCTACATAAAAACAATAAAACATTTCCAGTACTGTAATGTATCGAATATGAACTATATATGTTTGGTTTCTGCTGCATACCGTGGATTAGTTGATGGTAAATGTCTATTATCAGAAATAGGCTACTGAATCTTCGCAGATCGCACTTTGGCAGTCGCGAAATCACGTGTGCAAAAGTAAGGTTTGAAAATGGCTATAAGTGGAATGAGGCAAAGTGCGATCTGAAGTTGTTGTCCGAGTACCCTATTAATTGGGGTGAAACCGTGTGATGGCACATGCAAACCCGAGTCGATCACACATTCATGAAAACGGATTCGCAAACAGAACCCGACATCACGTGACAGACAGATGGCAACACGTCATTGTTTAATTTCTGGAGCCATGTTTGCGAGTAACACACAAATGCAAGGTGACAAACCAGCTAGCAAGTAAGTTTCTGACTGGTCAAATTTTGTTATAAACTAATCAAAATGTGTCAAAAACTGATCAAAATGTGTCAAAAATTGATCAAAATCTGTCAAAAATCAGCAAATAATGGAGCCTTTGTAGGTGCATGGTTTTCGGATAGTTTTTTACATAGTTATTTAAAATGTGTAAAACAAGCAAGGAGTTGGTCAGTGTACTCTGTCAACTTTTCAGAAATACACCATTCAAAGACCCGACGTGTGCTTCACGCAAACGCTATAACTTCATTTTTTATCTCGTCAAACAACCACTCTTACATTTTTCTCATCATTAAATTTTACAATCCGTATATTTTCGATCCACTAAAGTAGATCAGAATCTAGATGTGTAAAAAAAAAGAGAGGCCATTTAAATTCCAAACCTTTATTCATGTACCAGAAACAAATATAGATATTAATATCCCCACGTTTTCCTCCCTGAAGTCTTATCGGTCGTATTTCATTTTATATGCCATGAAATAAAAAGTAATTGTGCGAATTCACGATTTCGGCCTTCTTCGATCTTTGCCTACGGTGTTTGCTAGCTTGGCTTTACAAATTGACGCAAATAAAAAGCACATTTCCATCGTTCCTTGGCATCTTGCGAGAGTTTTCAAAACAAATATTCCCTTTATGGACGACGGCGTTGATAGCCGCTCTTGCGCGTGTTGCTTTTTGGGATTTGGGTGATGACGGACGGATGGACGTAGGGCCAAGGGGGAAGGAAAACAAGAAGGGTCAAGAGAGGAAAAAGGGGATTTACGCGCTTTTAAAGGTTCTCTGGTGCTGCTGAAAAAGGGATGTTTTTGCAGGAAACGTTTTATTTCGGCCAGATATGCTTTTCCTCACATAAGCCATATCCGCTGATTCATTTCGTTGCGCACATTTTGGGACCGAGGGTAATTTGGGGGTAATACCGCTAATGAATGAGCTAGAGCTACAGGACGTCGAAAGCTCAATCCCCTTTCAGCGCATATGGGCTCGTGGGCCCATGTCAAACTCGCACATGCTCTCCTAGCAGAAATAACACGAAAATTACGGGGCAAGAACGGTAATTAGTCATGTTGATGAAAAAACTATGGAAAAAAAACCTCGGTAAAAACAACCCCGACTGTAACTTCAATTCACTTTTGCTCCTGGCTCTAGCAAACTTTTAATTTCGAGAACTTCTGATTTTGGAGCATGCATGTATTGCGCAATTTCCGAAATGTGGAAGAAACAATGTGCCAGGTCTATAAAATCCATTCACATTAAATAAGCTTTTCATTCCGCTATATAATTTTGTCCATTTAAACATGGCGAACCTATTTACAGGGGCATCTTAAGCAAGTCGTTTTAAAAAAAAAAAGTGCACTTTTATTATGACGAACTTTGCCACGAGTTCATGGCCTTGCCCGTAATATGACCTAACTTTATATAGGGCCCTTCATAAACGTTGTATAGATAAAAAAATACATGAATGCCAAGTAGGGTCATTTCCGAAATGAAGCATCGACTTCGGAATCAGTTTCCAACTTGAAGCAATGTTCACGTTTCAGATAAATTATTCCTCTGTCGTAGTCAAATTCAGAACTTCAGACATCATTTAAAGCAGTTCAAAGGTTTGAAAATCAATAAACATGTACATGTAAGTTATTACAACTTTCGAATTAAAGTTTACAACTTTTAAATGCATTCAGTTCATTTAACATGTGTAAGTTGAATTGAATTGAAGTTGCGTGCATATTCGACTTATCAATTTCAAGAAAAACTTCGGATGTCCAAACGTCTGAACATCAGTTTCATGAAGTGAGAAGCGTGGGAAATACCACGACATTGTAGTCAATAATATCAGCAATGGGAAAAAGTTATTTTAGTAGTTTTACAGAATGCTTATAACTTCCAGATTTTCCTCCCTTTGAAATATAAATGTGTATAGTTGGTCTAGATGACCCTGTTAAGGTTTATGAAATTTTTCATTTGCAAACAGCCCTGTTATTTTTTTTAAAATTAATAAGCTTAGAAAGAAGCCAAAACCACTTTCATATTGGATTCTTGCCATGCATTTTTCAAAAATTAAAAGGACGGTTAGTAAACTGCTAAATTTTTCCCCCTTTGAAATAAATAAATATGCGTTATAGTTAGTCTAGATGACCCTGCTATTTTTTAATGAAATTTTTCAATTTGAAAATAGACCATTTATTAATTTTTTTTTTAAAAAAAATTATAAGCTTATAGAAAGAATCCAAAACCGCCTTCGTATTTGGATTCTTGCCATTTTTTAAAAAAATTAAAAGGCCGTTTTCTAAACTTTCATAAACAATAACAGGATCATGTAGGCGAGCCCTACATCAAGGGGAGAAATAAATCTGGAATTTATAACCATTTACTATACTGGGTTAAAACACTATAATGTCAAATTGCCGGCATAGGGGCCTTTTTAAAGGGCAGACCGGAAACCGAGTAAAACTAGGGTGTTCTTACCCCTTTGAAGTTGATGTTGACATCGCGTGGGGTGCAAGCTCCATCGTGCCTGGTCATGGTATAGGCAATATATCCAGGTATGCTATAAACTGATTGTTTTTGTCCCGATTTCGGGCTGTCATCGTCCTGCGCCTCCTGAGGTAAGTTGGGATAACCGGGCGGAACGCGAAATTCCTGCGGGTCGGCGTAACTCATGCTTGCGGCGAGGATAAAAACAGGTGGAACACGTAACAAATAACAAAAGGAAAAAAAGTTTTCTCAAAGTGAAACGTCCGCACACCGCGCGTACTGAACTCGGTGGGAAAAATTCAGCTCGAAACTCGGTCGGGGCTGAGGATCCATCGAGTTGAAAGAAGCATTCACGAGGAGCCCATCTGAAGCATCCTCCCTTCTCGACGTCAATTACTCGAATGGGAAAGCTTTGAGGAATGCTCGCACCGCTGCGCTTCAGGACGAGTCCATTTGGAAGGTAAGTGGGGGGGAGGTAGGTCGGAAAAAGATGGAAAGGATTTAGTACATTTTTCGGAAGAAAACTTTGAGAAAGTTTGAAAATAGAACGGATTTCCTAACTGGATATTATGTGGAGTTACGTAAGTTTTTATCGCGCGATTTTATCATCGAATTAGCGACTTTAAAAATACATCAGCGGAATGAAAATAAAAATGTGTCCGCTCCAGATATTGCAAAATTGTCTTAAAATAAGTTTGAAAAACTTTCAAAATTGACCAACGAAAATGTTGAAAAATTGATCAGTGAAAATGTTGAACATTTTTAAAACTTGACAAATATTAAAGGGTTAATTTTGAAAAATTGACGAAGGAAAATTTAATTTACCAATGATGATTTTGAAAATATCGCAAAATTAGGAGAGGAAAATATTGAGAATTTTGCCAAGTTAACTTCGGAAAACGTTTAAAGTTTTGAAAAATTAGCCTTGGAAACTGTCCAGTATTTTGTAAGATTTACCTTAGAACAATAATTATAAGAAATTGACATGATCTCAATATTAGGCCTACAGAACAAAATTTAAATTTACATGACGAACTTTAAGTATATACATGTATATACAGGGTGGGCCAATAAAAAGTAAGCCAACTTTATATAAAAATCATGAAATGGTTATTTGTTAATGGAATTTAATGAAAAATTTTACAAATATTGTTGTTGTCTTTATACTGTACTTTCGAATTACCCTCGTTCACGTTCTTTTAATGACGTAATCATTTGAATTTGTCTTTCAAAATGGCGTTCACTGAAGAAGAAAGAACCGCGATAAGTTTTTTGCATAAAAAAAAAATTAAATTTAAGGCGATAAGTTTTTTGCATAAAAAAAAAAATTAAATATAAGGCGATAGGTTTTTTGCATAAAACGAAAAATTACAGCGCTCTCAATTTTTGAAACAGTTTCCGGAGAAAGGTGCTAACTTTAAACACAAATTGAAATAGGGATTTTTTTTGTATCCTATTTAAGTTCACATGTACAAATTTTCGTTCAATTCCATTAACAAATAACCATTTTATGATTTTTATAAAGTTGGCTTACTTTTTATTGGCCCACCCTGTATATACAGTAAGTACTGTATAAATATATATATTTGACGCCCCCTTAACCTCGGCACCCGGTTGCAGTCCACCCTTTGGCACCCTCGGTCCCTCGTTGTTACGGCCATGGCTAATTGGTTAAAAAGTCTACTAAACAGATTATCGCTGTTTCCAAACAAGTGAGTGCCATCTTTTTGCACACGTGACTTCATTACTGCCAAAGTACGATTTGTAATGCTTCTTTAATGATGCATTCCTTAACAACATTTTAATCACTGGTCAATGTTTCGGCCCTTAAGGTTTTCCTTATAAGCTAACATATCATATTTAAAACAATAAATATTTGGAAAATGTTACATATTATGAATGACAATTTTACAAACTTGATGTAAAAACGTACTGGTATACATGCACATGTTGGTAAGTAAAAACAAGCGTACATTAATTATAACATATTACATGATTAAAGAAAAAAAAAGGGTGGATGCACTGAAATTTGGTTATTTATTTGCATTAATTTGCTTGAAAACAGCGATAACCTTGAGTGGATTTTTTAAACCAATCACCGTGTCGATTTTGCCCAAGTAATTTCATGGATGCCCGAATACGATAGTGAATTGCAAGGTAGATTCGGTTCAATAATAGTAATAAAAAGCTAATAATAATAACAATCAAATATTTAAAAATGAAATCAGAATCGGTAAAAATTGAATAAGGTAAAAAATAAAAAAAAAATGGATTTCCTAAATAGACCTTTTGTGGAGTTATGAAAGATCTGGTTTCATGCGACTATCATCGAATCAGCAATTACTTTTTTAAAAAAAGGTCACGTGATGCCACCACACAGCAATAATAATAACAACACTATAATATTTGAAAATAAAAACGCAATTTGTAAAAATATACCTTATGCAGAGTTACGTATGGGGATGCATCGCGTGATCTTTTCAACAAATCAACAACTAAAAGAAAATGACTCCGGGTAATTTTTTTCGATGGATTGAATGAAATATCACGTTTTTAGACATACTGACGAAGTCTACATAATTAAAATCTATGGTTTAAAGTAAAAAAAATAAAAATAATACACAAACAAAAATTTTACAAATTATTCAACTTTTATTTCATCCTTATCTCATGAAATTCATTTTAAATTGAAATTTTAGTTTTATGTATGTCTATTAAAGTTTTTTTTATCATTTACTAAGTATACATGCACGCATCTTGTTTTTAAAATAAAAATAAAAATTATTCGAACAATTCGAAAGAATTTGGTAAAAATGCATACAGAATCGTATTGCTGGAATATCGTGCCGATTTTTTGTTTCTGGCAACTTGTGAAATCCATGCGATGTTACAATTTAAATGTGAAATATGGTTGACATTCAGTTAGGTGTTTAAAAGCTTTTAATAGTCGAACGCGAAATTAAACGTTATTCCCATACCTGCAGTGATAAAATCTAAGTAAATGCCCATTTTAAATAGAATTAATGGATACGCTTTTCCTCTAAGACTAAAAAATGTGGCCAATTTTCTAGTTTTTTATGCAATAAGTATAGGAATAAAGTTTAATAGTGCATGAAATGAATGCATGCATGTGCCATTTCCCGTACATTTTTAATTTTTTTTGTATTTATTTATTTTTTGGATAAACTGAAAAATGCAGACGATATTTTTTACTACAAATAGGAAAAGCGGCATCCACGTTTATACGTCTTTGTAAAACGTTATTAAAAATAAATATTTCACTAAACAGGGTAGTTTCTAAGTTTATATCAATAAAATTTTATTTTAAAACCATGTTAAACAAAAAAATAAATAAATGTAAAAAATGCAATATTTGCTAACTTCTCAATATACAAAAAAATACATCCATTGATTACAGTTTCATCTATTTCTAGCAGGTGTTAATTACGATTAATCAAAAACTTTCAAGATATTTATCATGGTCTCCATAATAAAGAAATTCTGAAAAATTCCATCGGGGAAGTTCATTATTTTATAATTTTGCTTCCTTTTTCATATCATAAATTACTTTTTATGGATTGTCACAAAAATTTGTTCCCAGTCTGTTATTCCCAAAATTAACAAAATCGAACATAACGTTATCCATGATAAATATAGTAGGTTATCTATGTTACATGACTCGTTTACTGATTGTTAATTTCATCATGCAACATATTTATTCGACAATAATTATTATCACAATAAATTTTACGATGCACGGATGTTAAATATTGCTTTTAAAAGCCGCCCTATACTCCTATATCCCATGTTTGTTTAACTTCCGATGACCATTCAAAATTTGGTTTTGCTTGAACAAAATGCATCAAATGCAAATAGTAGTTTTCAATTTACAATTGAGTTTTACAATTTCAGTTTTGAATATACCATATTTTAGAATTATTGCTGTATATCAGTTTTAAATCGATTGAAAGTACTGTACATGGAGTTGTCCATGCAATAGCCTACCTCTGGTCATCATCAGAAACAAGATGCATGAAGGTCTGAAATATTCAAAGCCAATATTACCTAATAGGGCCATCGAGGTACATCATCAGAAGTTGAAGGGTGTCAGTTCTGATGACAGAGGGTTGAGCAGGGGAGGATTTAGGTCAGATATAATGTCAGCATTTGCTTCTGACTGAGCACTTTATTATTTCCAGTTTTTTTTACTTATAAATATTTAAAATATGGGGATATTTCGAAAGTTTGATTCGCTTTCCAAGAAAAAATACAATTTTAATGAAAAATTATAATTTTTTAAGTTTCTGACTAAGTCCATTGATCGAATAGGTCAAAAAAAGGTTGGAGATTTTTTGAAATATTTTTCTTTGGATAATCGATTCCATTATTTAAAAAAATGATTGAAATATTTTGGAAAAATATAAATTACTTACATGTTTTGTATATCACTGGTGATATATGCAAACAGTATTGCAGAGAAATTAATTGTTCAAGTTGCATAGCAACGTCCAAATGAAACTACTGTACATTATATTGTAGAATACCAATTCATGGTAATAGGAATTATGATCAGCCCCTCTTATTTGTTTAAGTCTAGCAATTTGGAATGTTGATTTTTGCGTGATTCACCAAAGGGCGTTTGGTAACGTCACCTTTATTTGCACCGATGATGTTCCAGACATGAGCAGGTATTAACAGATGTCTATATTGACTTCATTTCCATTGATTTTGCTGCAGAAGGTTAAAATTAACTTCAATGCTTTTGGGAAAGGAAACTGGAAGAGCATTTAATTTGAAAATGATAAAGAACACCTGGGAATTATTTCGTATACTTTGAAATACTTTTTGATAGCTCAAAATTCGACCCAAAACTACTTGTAAAAAATATTATACTGTATAATGGCTATACTAGCTTCACGTAGATATTTTGCGCTTAAATATTAGATGTATAAATTATATATAAATGTTTATAAATAGAATTAATGTATACATATACATCTATTATACAATATACATATCAAATTAAATTCATATTAGTGAAATCGACTGTATGTATCACATAAACGAAATAAAACATGAATTATATTACACATTTGTATACAGCATGTAGCTTCAAGATATGTCCAATGTTCTTTTCAATTGCCAATGGCATTTTATTTTCTGAAATATACCATGATGTAATGTATTTTTGAATATGATATATGCTTTTCAACAGCATATCAGGGTGTTCCAAACAATATTCATCCTCAGCAACCGTCTTACATTTTGGAAAAGTTAATTTTCAAACAATCCAACAAAGCATTGGCTATTCGATCAGACAATATAATTGTTATTGACAATACAATTATATTTCTCAAGACTAATGAATAATGCCATATTGCTTTCACATTCGTTTGGAGTTTTTTCCTCTCTTAAGTGTGTATAAATTCAAATGATAGATTTCGTATTCTGCGCACAAAAAGACACCAGGCAAGGGGCTGGGTCAACCCATAGCTGCGAATGTCTTACACTCTTACCCCTTTTAAAAGAAGATTTTTTTCTGGTAAGCAATTGGTCGAATGGTGCAAAAAAACAGCAAGAGGTAAGCAAAGTGATGCGGCATGTTTTCTCCAGCTAAAAATTCAATTTGGGATTGATGATTTATAAGAAGTTTCGCCCAGTCGCCGCATGGCGTCCTTCACTCGGTGTCTCCTTAAAAACCATGATTGATCGGTGCCCCTTGACTTTGCGTTTGGCAAACTGGACACGCCAAACAACACCCCAGTGCAAGGAATAACACTTGAATAAGAATATACACGCACATAAACGCACAAATAAAAAAGGAAAGTATTCGCGCTTCTTGAGAATATGGACTCGTCTTCGGCTTCCATAAAGGAATCACTTGTTTATCATTTCTATAATCAAAGCTCTGAACAAAATATCACCAGTATATATACTAACCCACATTGAACCTACACATGTACATGTATGTATAGATTTTGAAGAAATTATAGATTGGGGCATTGTAATGCATTTCAAAATACATTACATCGACGTGAATATGCATTTTTTTATACAATTAATAAATTTTGAAATTGAAAATATGTATATAGATTGGTACATTGAAATGCATTTCAAGATACATTACATCGACGAAAATACTGTATGCATTTTGAATGTCATATTTATACATAGCATTTGAAACTATGTATGGATTGGGGCATTGTAATGCATTTCAAGATAATTACATCGACGAAAATACTATATGCATTTTGAATGTTATAATTATACATAGCATTTGAAAATATGTATGGATTGGGACATTGAAAAGCATTTCAAGATACATTACATTTTGAAAACATTATAATTATACATACAGTATAATTAGAAAATGAAAATATGCATAGATTGGGACATTGAAATGCAATGCATAGATTTGTGACCAGCTCCCGCCCAAATATTTCAAACATCGCGCGTGGGTCACATTCTTTTGGATTCCGGCGCCATGCTTA
>JAQGAO010002265.1:0-20309 GCA_034697705.1 Ommatoiulus sabulosus | reverse complement strand
AAAACCGTTTTGTACCCCGCAAATTCTGACTCATGCCTATTAAGCCAATTAGCTGAACATTGATTTCTCGGTCCACTTTAATTAAGGGAGTGCAACCCAAAACACCTCCGTGGGAGGACAGGGACGCTACCAAAGCACTCTCCAATCAGATCCCGTGTGTTCCTCGGATCCCCTTATTATACGAGAGGGACGGGTAACAATATGCAGCGCTGCATGTGTCTATATAAATAGGTACAGCCAAATTTGAATTTTCTCCCATTATAATTACGATATAATGTGAGCTTCTAAGTTGACTGTTGATGGCAGCAACGGTGATGATCATGTATAAAAAGTTATATAAGTATAGTATTTCATGATGCCTGCTTGCTGCAACGGCTAAAATTTCACTTTCTAACTGATGCAGAAAATTCATCTGAGTATATATATAGCTATGTTTGCGATGAGATTATCCAATATTATACAGGAACATATATATAACCTAAGGTTTTGATCGAATAAAACGGCTCTGATCGGATTAAGCGTGATCGGATCAAGTGTGGTCGAATAAAGAGGCCAAAAAATTGCCGCCCGCCCTTAAAAGTTGAAAGTTCTGTTTAACAATATTTATTTAAAAAATAAAAAAAGGTCCCGTCCGCCCCACTAAATTTTCAGGATGTTAAACAAGGAATCAATTTCCAATGGCTTAAGTATATAGCCTATAGCGTAGGCCTACATGTATATGGGGCCTATACATTGTAAAAAGGTTCGCAAATAAAAGGGCACTGATGACACAAGTGCTATATAGCCGTAGGTAAAAGGGTAAAAGGGAATTATGGATGCAGCTTGTTGGTCCTTTGTTGTCACATATAGGCTACATTAAGATGCATGGTCATCCTTATACATGTACAATCAATTAGCAAATAGCTGTAAACATCTTGGATGATAAGATAGGTTTTAAAGATAGAATATTGGCTTTGATTTTAGGAAAGCAACATGTGAACCTCTGACCATTGCAAATAGATTTAGTAAGTTTCGCTATACTGTATATAGCGTGATACATGTGCAGTAGTCATAAAAGGGACCGCGCGCATGCAGTCCGAGAAATTGACCCTTTTCCTAATCAGATCCTCTCGCTGATATCTGATTAACTATATAGCCTTAAAATTTTTATGGCACTCAGCTGGCCGCCAGCCCTGCATAGAACGGCGCTTTCAGTATACCGACATGAGCTGTTTGCTCATGCTAACTATATCTCTATAAACTGTTTATTATTATTATACATAGACCCTACATGAAATAATTTGATTAGGCCTATATTACGACGGCATGGACATAAGGAATCCACAAACACTGTACATGTACATGTACTGGTATTTGGTATACTGTGTTATATGCAAGCATACACTGCAAACACTTTTCTTAATTTAAAAAAATTGTTTTAAAAAGTGCAATCGTATGCTTAGGCCAGTCATGATATATATAGATGAATAGAATCAGGCCTAAGCGTAATAGAAATAATATAATCTTTTATTTATAACTAATTGTGTAATTAATCCTAACAATTTACCCTGGTTTTTCGTTGAATTCTTCCTTTTTTTCTTCTATATGTTTCGAGCGAGTAAACCGTATTGCCGTCGTAATATAGGCCTAATCAAATTATTTCATGTATGTATAATAATAATGAACAGTTTATAGATAGTTAGCATGAGCAAACAGCTCATGCCGGTACTGAAAGCGCCGTTCTATGCAGGGCTGGAGGCCAGAGTGCCGTAAAAATTTTAAGGCTAGTTAATCAGATATCCGCGAGAGGATCTGATTAGGAAAAGGGTCAATTATTAAATCGGTATTAATTCTTGCGGAAAAAATTATTGAAAAGAAACCTCGTTTTACTGTATATCAAGCATATTTTCGTAGTTGCTTATCACATGTATTAGTGTTTTTATTCATGCTGATCTTAAGTTTAATTTAAATTTTTAAGAAAAGACAATCTTTCGAAATTGTTACAATTGCAGATATTATCATGATAATTATCATAAAACATAACCGGTTTTTTGCATTACGAAACAAGGATGGTGAATTTTTGTAATGAAAAGTTTCCATGAGGATTCGCGGAAAAGATGCTTTCCTCCTTCCTGTTTATTTCCTTTTCATAGTCGTTTCGTTTTTTTGTTTTTGATAAACTCTGGGATTGGAAATGCCCATTAAAAGCGCGTACGTTCAGATGAAATTTAGCCGGAAGCAATACGTCATTAATTAGTGTAAATTCTGGCGAAGAGGAATTTACGAGAGCTATAGCGAATGTTGAAAGAGGAGGAGAACGAATAAAATATGATTTGTGAATGGCATCTTGAAAATTCGGGTTTTGCCTTCGGGGGAAATGTGAAGCATCAAATTGGGCTTGCATTAGCGTAGTTAAATAGCCCCATTAGTCACTGCCAATGATGTTTTTTTTTGCCTAAGTCCTCGTCGTAACGTTGAAATTAGGCCGTATTCAAGTGGTTGAAAACACGACGAGTTTTGCCAATTTTTTTAAGAGAAGTTTTCGAAATTGCCTTCCTCCGAACGCACGAGGCCCCATCGATGTTCGTGAACTCCTATACGTTTGCATAATTGTATTGTTGGGGGGAGGAAACGCACAAAATGCTCGGTAATTGGCCCTTGATAGGGCTGGATCGATGATTAAGCCCATTGATGAATAACTATTAATTGCTATTGTTAAATATGTGAATGGGTTACCAGTCGGAGGGTAATAGAAACATGGTAAAATTCGGTGCACTAATTACCGCCAGCTCTCCCTGCAATTTTTTAAAAAAAATAAGTGCTTCTAAATTACGTAAATTAACCAATATGGTGTTTGATCAATATCTTAAGTTTTAATCAAAAACTTTATTTAAAAAATCTTAGATCTTCCGATCACCCCCAATGTTTGTTAAATAAACCCGGGAGTTTATTAGAGGATTTCTGGCATTTCTGATTTTAAACAGATACCACATGACGGGTGCTTGAAATCTGCACACGAACGAATGCACTTCATGTGCCACTCTACGTGTAAGCATTTTTTAAAACTTTGTTTGCAAAAAATTCTAAATCGTCCAATCAACCCACAAGGCTTGCAAAATTAACCAGGGAGTATATTATAGGATTTTTGGCATTTCCGCATTCTAAACAAGTACCACATGACCAGTGCTTGAAATCTGCACACGAGCGATTGCACTTCATGTGCCACTCTACGTGTATTTTTCTTCCACGAGATTTCTTTTCAAACTTGCGACTAGATGTCGAGTCGGTCGATTGAGCGTACGGATGGAAGTTCTGTATGACGTCTTTGGCCACGCTACAGGGAAATGAAATCAATAACCATTTGTCAAATGTCCGGAAATAGAATTTGATATGTTGCGGAAGTGGCCGCGAGGGTGCGCAGGGACAGCCGGGTGATGGACATTACGTCTCCGGACTTTTGTTCGGCAGATTTGTGTCTACCAAAGAGGAAACTGTATTGGCTTCAAATTTAATCAATAAAAGTGTGTAGGCTTATGTGTTCCATGTAAATGCCATAGTGACATTGCTGTTGGGCTCACTGAATGGCTCTCGGTGAATCCTGCTGATGTTGATTTTATACGGAATCTTGAATAGCAGTTCTGTCATGAATTCAGAATACTTAATTTCACTTCTTGCTTCGGTCTTTCCTTTGAGTCTTATGTGAATCTAAGTTATACTATAGTGAATCTGATCCTATGATTACTTATTTCATAAAGATTTCCAACCAGTGAATCTGAAGTGAGTCCTTGTAATCGCTTGTAATACTTGTTAAATAATTCTTAACTGTATTTATTCGTTGCAAGAGAAACGCGAAATTCGGGGATGCCCAAGATCAGAGGTCGAGCCTATTTTTCGCATATTTCCAAAGATTTCGTGAAGGTTGGTTGGTTCCTTTCGTTAGTTTCTTGAAAATGACAAGGCGAGTCGCGCAACAATGGGAAACAAGCACAAAGCAAAGCACTTGACGAAATTATCAATAATAATAAGCTTCCTTTGGGTAAATGCCATGATTATGCCTTTGTCACTCGAAGGGCCACCTTTCATTTGACGGGGCCTTTCTCGCCAAGTGCGTAATTAGGCCATTTAAACTCCCTATTTCTGTG
Organism: Ommatoiulus sabulosus; assembly: GCA_034697705.1. Lineage (NCBI taxonomy): Eukaryota > Metazoa > Arthropoda > Diplopoda > Julida > Julidae > Ommatoiulus > Ommatoiulus sabulosus. The sequence goes on along the minus strand of JAQGAO010002265.1, from coordinate 16,188 downwards.
GAGTGTTGTGAAAAGTGGAGGAAAAAGCAAAAGGCCAATGAATGTAGCGGATTAACGACAATAGACGTGTAATTGCGATAACACTTCACTCTGAAATGATTTGTTTTTTAATCTTCCTTCATGTCACACTCGATGCACCAATGGCCAATTGCAACTTTTTCCAACACCTTGCTAATGTAGTCCCGTATGTTTTTTTTCTGAAAATCTTTAGCAAAATAAGGACCCAAAGGTAAATTAAAGAAGGTGATAAACTTCATTATCTACAATTTCCAAACTTGAACACACCATTTTTCTTCAGGGGGAAAAATTGGTCATGTATCCTTATATTCATAAGGATATTTTATGTACAGTACCTGTATCTTCTTAACCTCGTTTGTTGATAACCGAGAAACGTGTCGTTGGTTATGTCAACAAAAAGTGAGCAAGAAATTTGAAAAAAAATTGAAAATGAGATGTTACATGTTTTTTTTGCAATCATGAAATTTGATAAATTACAATCATTATGGAGTTCTTTATTTCTTGAGTGCAAACGTTTTTTAAAGGAAATGTATGTGTAATTAATAAACCTGGTAAGTGGCAACACTAAGAACTTAAGTTCTTCAGTGATAATATAACCACATGATTTGATTCTGCCAGGAATTGATTTCTGAATTTTACTATTTTTGGTAAACAGTAGGATATGAATGGATTTAAGATGCTGTTAAGGAATGAATATACAAGCCTTGTAGTTTAACTTGACTAGAAATGAGTTATGACTAAATTTGACACAAAGGAAATGTGAGGAATGTGTGTGCCATAGTTATATAAATTAGGTCATGGAACGTAGAATTGCAATAACGTTATTTAAAATGTGTAGTCCAACTTACCTTCGAATTCGCGTAATTTAATAAAATATTTTCCCTTTTCGTAATCTTGAAACAATGCCTGTGACCATGTTTGCTTTGACGAATGCTTCTCATATGGGTGGTATTTTTATTGCTTTTGTATGGGAACTTTGCAGAATGAATGTTTCCAACAATTGCATGGTTGGAATTTTCAGCAATAACGCAACTTATATTTTGCAATTCTTTTTGTACCATATGGAAGTGAATAACATTCTAGTTGTATTTTCAGCCGAAACTGCTTCAGTGGCAAATGATTGGAGGTGGTGTCTCGAGTGCAGGTTTCCTCGCTGCAAATGGGATGATGCTCAGGGATACTTCCATTCACATTAAGTTGATTTTTTTTTTCTTAAAATTTGTATTTCCTTCTACACTTATTGCCTTATTTTCAATTTTTGATGTTGTACACATGTGGAGAAGGAGCAGCTGTTAATATTATTTCTTCATGATTCGAAATGTGACTTACAGTTGGATCATGCATATTACACCATTTAGTCCAAACACATGTAGTAAGAATTACTTAAATATATCCAGTTTCACGTATGGCAACATGAATTTCATAGAACATGAATTGCTTTGCAGAATTAGATAAGCCATGAGTAATTATCCGATTTCCGAAATTGAATCTCTTAAAGTTTGTAATTTACGCTGTTATAAGTTTTTGTCTAAATTCGTACTAAGAAATCTGTTATTTTGAAATATTTGATAAACTTAAGACCCTTTAACAATAATCTTTTTATGGGCATTTCCTTATTTACAATTATTGCTCATATCTATTACATGTGTTTGTGATTTGAAGCATTTGGGCACCAGTTTCCTTTTCATTTAATTAAGGCACTCATGAAAACATGAAGCAAATAATGTACATTATACACTGTATGCAGTAGCATTCTCCTGGTCCAGTGTTAAATGTATTATTACGTTGAAATTAATTGATAATTCAAATATACATGTCAGTTATTCTGTAATGCAGGGATTTTCTTTAGCATTTATAATTAATTAAAATGGACAGCAGTCCATTTGTGATTTAAAAATGTTCCAATTCCCGATCACAAACTTACATTGTTCTAAGTCAGCATTTTCATAATTTCTTTCATGTCCTTCGTTCCTAGACATCTCAGCAAACCTTGATTTAAAGTTCCGAGGATTTTGTAAAATATTTCATATGCCTGCTTACTCAAAGATTTCCTATCTAGCACGGCTTATTTTAGGAGCACCATGCTTATTTTGGTGTCAGCTTTACCAGTGTCGAGAACAACATGTTCTCTCTGCCTTCCTCTTCTCCGGGTACCTCTTGCAATTCCAAGCAACATGGCTTTTTCCGGGGAATTTTTGCATAGAGGAAATGGCAGGAGTCACCTCAGCCTATTATTTAGTTTCTAAGGCCCGGTTGCACCAATAGAGGTTAAAGATGTCATATTACGCCTCAAAATCTATATAGCAATTGCAGAATGAGCCTAGGATCGGTGTGCAGCACGGCCGTGGGGGTGCTCATTTTAAAGGAGTTAAAATTTCGATGAATATTGGACCGTTTATTTGGCTGGAAACGAACCATTTAATTGCAAACCGGAAGGTACATTTTAATTTTAAAATGCGTGTTTGACTTTGTTGAAAATGCTGGTTCCATCTATTAATTTGTGGCAGAACTTTTATTGCTTAAGTTTACAGTTAGCATCTATCCATATATAATGCAATAACAACAAGAAACTAATGGTAGACATGCAATAACACATTTCACATTGTGTAAAGACTAAAAACTAAAAAAGGAAACTGTCGACTAGCTCCACCATGTGGCGGAATAAAAGGAATTGCACATGCATGCGATTGCAGCGCCACTCAATGTCAGGTGCGCACATTTTCTCGTAGTGTCGTGGTACAGCATATGCGCTATTTCCAACACCCCTTCTCGCTGCCTGCTGAGTGTCTGACACTCCTTCTGTCTCAGATCACAGTCCTAGTCGGTTTGAACATCTCTAGAAAGTATCCTTTGGAGTTGGCTTCGTACTGGCGCCACTGGTCGAGAGGTTTGCGCGCTTGTCTCTTGATCCTAACTACCGGGGTTTGCTTACCGGTCGAGGTCGGTGAGAATTTTGAGGATGTGCAAAATTCTCTAAGTGGCGGCTCTTTTGGATGAGTTTAAACCGAGGTCCCGTGTAGATCCTGTTCGATCTCGGCACGTTAAAGATCCCTCTTGGGGGGTGGAAGTCCCCCTTCGTAGGCGAAATTCCCAGGTAGGTGCCGGTGACGTTTGTTTATCAAACAAACGATGACTTAGTGACCATGTCTGCCACTCTCTCTTCGTTTGGACAGTAGACCACCTCGATGGTTCCCTTTATTGAAGAATATTTAAACTTAGTATGCAATAGTTCAATTGACGGCATCAAATATCTAATTAGTGCATGGTATATCTAATTGTTTATCATGATCAGAAGTGTCTAAAGGTAGTGTAAGTTATTTATTAATGTAATTTTTTTTAAACTCTCCAAACATGAGGGAAAACAATCCAAAATGTATTGAAGTCATTTATTGAAAGCCGCAATGACCGTAAATATCGGCCAGTCAAACACATACCAGCTAGTTAGTGATGAGAAATATTAAATAACTAGCTGGATGGCCCAGCTTTGCACGGGCTGAATTTACCAATAGCTATGGTGATTCGATAAGAATGAACCGATCCCTATTAGGGTTATGAAATCGTCGTCAATTTCCACGTAGTTTTAGAGAGGAATATCTGGCACCTACCGGCGGACATGCCAGCGCGGTAATGCATCATGAAAAATGTCCGTCCCCCTACACGCGACACGAGAATGGCCCTGTCCCGACCTGAGACAGTGTAGTTAATAAAGGTAGCAAGCGAGGGGAAGAAACAGGAAAAATGCGTACATATTTAAAAAAATTTATTTAAAAAAGCAGAAGTCGGAAAACGGTTTTAATAACACTTAAACCAGTGCAGGAGTGGTCACAATTAATAATAAGTTCAAAAAGATTCATGGCAATCAGATGAGTGGTTTAAGAGCGCATAAAAAGCCTATAACCTGACAGACAGACATCAATTTATATATATATAGATAATAAAAAAATAAACTGCAAACACTATCAAATAAGCAGGACCACACGGTGCCTTTATGGCACATAAGTGGGATGTCATGCACACCCCTGTCTCAATATTTGACGCCGGCTCATTCTAAACGTTTAAGGCATGGGTGGCGACGAGGTCAAGCAGAGCACGACCGCGAGTGTCGGTATATAGTTACACACCCCCAAATTGGGTTCTTCGCATTGAAGTCCCCGCCAAGGACAACGGGCAGCTGTGAGCTGCCCAGTAGAGCATCCAGTGCCCCCGAACACCCTAGTCTTGTCCAGATCAGGTTTCAGAGGAGGGGGGGGGGCAGATATTGACTCTAGCCAAGATCCAGCTGGTCGGAGTGCCAGGGACGACAACCGAGACCAAACCCTGTCTTGTGTTGTGTAAGGGACAGAACAGGGGCGGTCAGGAGCCCGATGATACGGGCTCGGGCAAGCAGGTGGCCAGGAAGCCAGATGCGTGGATGGGCAGGGTTCCTGCACGCATTTGAAGGAGTACCGTTGGCACTTGGCATAGCAACGGGGCAACAGCAGTAGCAGCCACCCCTGTCCTAAGGTTGATTTGCAGGATGGTCGTGTTAGGCATTGCAGGCTGATGAGGGAAGCCACTCCAATTTGGCAAGGTAAACAGGACATCGTGGATCTGTGACTAAGTGGCGAAAAAGTTCAGGAGGCTTCCTGCTTCCCCTTCAGTTGTAGCAGGGGGGGGCGGGGGCACAAGGACTCTGGTCCAGCACATGCCGATCACTGCAGGGGACACAAATAGCCATGGCCTCTTAACAGCGCTTTTTGTAATCTTCAAAGCAGTTGCACTTGTAGCAGCTTGGAAGGAGCACATGGTCCCGCACGATGTGGCTAGTGAAGTTCAGGGTTCTCCTATCCACCCACATCACGAGGAGGTGGAGAGCCTTGGACAAGCTGATCTAGAAGTGCCGATAATCGGGAAAGCACTGCGGACCAGGTCGACACAGACTGACCGGAAAATCGGCACGTCTGGTGTTATCGTTTTCCAGCAGAATTATAAATGACTGCCTTCAGCTCATCTTTTGATCATGGTCGAAGTTGTGCAATTTTCTTCTTCAATAAGTGCCAAAGCTTTTCAATTGGGTTTAGATCAGGGCTATTAGCAGGCTAGTCAATGCAATTATTATTGAAAACCCTTCATTGTCAGGTGCTTGCCTCCTGTACTTAGTATATCCATCGTTGCCAGTCTGTGTCCTGAACAAAGTTGCTGGATATTTTTCCATGCATTTCCGGTTTTTGATGCATGATGCATTGCGATTAAGCTGTCCGCATGTTCCGTGAATTATGTTCTTCTTCACTACCTCATACAGGACGGTGTCTTGCGTAGCATCCGGAAACTCTGCAGAAATAACACTGTCAATTTGTATTGGATGAATTTTGTTTTTTAACCACAGGAGTATATGAGCATGTAACAGTCCTCTCTTATGCCACTCAATAAAGTACATCCAACAGCGAGCTTCTCCAAATATGTGCATTTTGGTTTGGTTAAACCATCCATTAACTTAGAAAGCTTTTGTTGAAACACCTTCGCTGTTAAATCAGGTCAATCCACTAGTGTCTGGCCGAATATGAGGCGTTCTGCAATCTCGGACCAAGCGGAATTGCAAGTGAATGTTATGAAGATATCTGGTCGTCTATAAGCTTGAACGTATGTCATGGCATCTTGAGCATATTCCTGCTTATGTCTAGGACTCCCTGTGAAAGTGACAGGTAAAACTACCAACTTGCCAATATCAGCTACATTCCCATCACTGGCAACAACAGCTCGCAAATTAGTGTATTCATCAGGGCAAAGTTTCGTTTGATTAAGCAAAGATACAAAAGGTGCTCACTTTAAATTTTGGCATACATATCGACAATGAACTGGTGAAAAGGGGTTCGGAAATTAGAGCATGTGGTCAGCTTGCTGTTCACGTATTATCCTGTAGGCATAAAAATCCATTAGAGAAACTTTTTTGTTAGTTAGCTGGCCTGTAGCAGAGTTTATTTGCACGATGTTGAAATGATAACCATACTCGCCATGCCATAGCAATAATGGATACTGCAAAGCGTCGTAGGATCATTGTGTCTAAGATCGGCTGCAGTTTTTCACCATGTCTCTGAAGAATGATATCCTGCCATTCGAATTGGTCTCCTACCATAACAATAGCTACCTCACTAATTTGAGGAACATTGAAGCGACGTTAATGTACGCCAGCTGGTCTTTTATCAGCTCGAATGCTTACTTTATATTCATCCAAAGGCCATTGTTCCAATGCGGTTTTGAATGTTTGAACCAGTTGGTTATTGACATGTAGTCGTTGTATATGTTCAACAATGACTTTGTTAGACCTCGCCCCACTTCGAGGCACGCTGGCAAAATCCTCAGATGAAGGCATGCACTCGGCGTATTGGGAGAAGAAGATTCTTCCCCCTTGGTCCTGCCTTCATGTTCACTTTTCTAAATAATTTAAAGGAAACCTTCATACATCACAGCTTTTTTTAATTTAACTAGCACCAAAACAAAACAGCATTACAATTAGTCTGCTTGACTTCAATTCCACTTAGTTATTAACATTATCTAAAAATGGGCCCCCCAAAACAAAGCTTATCTCACCACTGGAGGAATCATGGTTAGCTGTTGGCTGGCTGTTATCTGGCTGTAGAGATGTCTGGAATCTGGCCTGGGCTGGACTGGTAGCTGGGTTGACTGTTCCTCTGCTGCACTCTGTCTTTCACTGCAAAATCCTTTCGCTTTTATTCTCTGGTCCAGGAATCACGTGACCAGCATTGTTTGTCTTCTGGGTGTAACAAATCTTCCCATTTGAATCCATTATTGTTTGAAGCCATAAAGTTTTGTCCATTTTCGCTTCCAGCAATAAAGCTTCTTTCGTTTCAATGTTTGATGTAATGTTTACTTAATGTTCCATGTTGTTACTTTATTGTTTAGCCAGGAAGTTTTCTCCAGACAGTACCCATGTTTGTAGAAGCCATACGCTTTATATCCTGAAGCTGCTGATTGTTAATTGTTTGTCAGTTGTTTTAATCATTGCCGTAGTTCTTCTTCAGCCAATTTTGCCAGCCCAAATTCGCCGACTTTGCCAAAAGTCAGTGGTGTAGATAGCATGTCACACCCATCATTACATTTATGGTAGTCTGCGTGACCTGCCATTGATTATTAAAATCAAATAATTTACTTGCCCCCCCTGAATGCCGCATTTATGTACAAAAAACTAATTTTAATCCCCCCTCATAAAGGTGCATCAAAAAAAGGAAACCATAAATTGCCGTATCGTACAATGAATTTATTTCCCCCCATTAAAACCGCATCAAACATAAGAATATAAAAATGCCGCATTAAAATGGACAAGAGACGATAAATAGCTGATTATTAAATTAATAAAATCAATCCCCCTCCAATAAAGGCTGCGTCATAAAAAGTATAGTAACACAAAACGCCCTACGAAATCAAAATAAAATCATAAACCACGCTTGTTATGGTTTAATAATGCATGCGATGCGACAAGTATTGATTGTTGAAATCTAAATGTCGAAATCTCACAACTTCTTGTGCTAGGATTCGTTAATGCAAGGGAGAAGTGAGCTAATTTGGTGGTAAATTTGACTCTGCACTTTGAATGTGGGCATGAAACCTGGTTGTGGAAAAAAAATGTTGCCCTGAATGATGTCATTTGAAAGCAGGAGTTGTATCTGTGAATATTTTTCAGGAAATGTCTCAACTGTTGTTTTTGCAGTCATATAATGATAGGAATTAATCTGGTGGCTGATCTAAAACCGGAAGACAGACCTTGCTGTTTCTGCAGCGCATTCCGGGGGATCGCCTTTATAATTTTTGGAACAGCAATAAGCACATATATGGTCTATTTTGGCAATCGTAAAATTAGGATGATTTTGGTACTCTAAACTCGGATCATAGTAAACGTCACGAGAACCAACTACTTGCATTGCTATATATGCAATTTGCAGTCTTCCTAGCTTATCCTCCTGCAAAGGGCTTAATCTCCGCAGCTCTAGATGTGGTGGCGGCAAGCCGTTGTATTGTTAGTCTATTTTCCTGCTGGACCTATCTGCGAAGCTTTAGACGTAGTGGCTGCAAGTCATTTTGCTAGTCTGTCTTACCGCTGCGCCTCATTTTCCGAAGCTCTAGACGTGGAGGCTGCAAGCGGTTTTTTAGCAAGCTATTTTCTGCTGGGCTTCTCTCCGAAGCTTCCTGATACTGTTTCACAACCCATAAAAGTTAAAAAAAATGCATTCAAAACGCATCCTTGGAGAACGATTAATGGAAATGCATGTGTTTAACTGTTATGCGCTTGGGATACTTTTCACAACCCATTAAAAGGGAGAAAAATGCATTTGAATCGCATCTTTTTTAAAGGATTAATGGAAACGCTTGTTTTTAAATGTTATGCACTTGGGATACTTTTTCACAACCCATAAAAGTGAGAAAAATGCTTTCCGAATTGCAATCCATGGGTAATCAGCGTGTAGCGCTTAAAAAATCTGAAACATTTGGGCGCAAGTTAACACTACGTATGTGGGATGAGGCAACCTTTGTGGAAGGATGGTTTTATCGCGATTTAAGCTTAAGCTTGTGACTGGTAATTTCCGCTGACTTAATTCGATCTTCATCTCTTGAATCTCACAATTTCTATTAGACTGAGATCTAAACGGTTCCTCCCTAACTGTACGCAGTTCACAATTACAGACTCATTTGCTTTGAGTGACACTTTATTAGAAGCGAATAAATTTTGTAAACAGTTGCTCAACAACGCAACTCAATTAAGGAGAAAGAATCTCACCACGATTCAATGCAAGCAGTTTTGAGATTGGTAAACGTGATTATAACAATCGCGCCAATAGGGCGCTTTCAATAACAATAAATCCGAGCCTACTCGGTCGCACAGGCGATACGAGCGAACGACAAAACAATTTGGCCAGCAAAACTAAGTTCATGTGACTCACGAGCTCCATCCGATGCATCATTTTCTGGCATTGAATTCACAATGTTCGAAACGAACAGTTCACCACACTGCCGTCGAATCCTTCACCTCTCTCGCACACTCAAAAAAATCCAATACGCAGCGATGGCACCAGACGGGGCGCACTACCCCCTCTGGGAATTAAGCCCAGCTGCAAAGGCAGGACGAGCTGACGGCAAGCACGCGTCTCTAAACGCTTTTATCTCCCGGCAATAACGGGCTGCTCGAGAAAGTCGTTACTCCACGAACTACTACGCGATTACATCAGACAAAAATGTGGCACGAAGGCAAAAGTAATTAGTGACCTGCGCGAAGTCCGAGATTTGGGATTCCTTCTGACGAGGGCGGGTTACAAGCTTAACTTTCACTTAAATGTTTTATTTGTTTGATGCGTGATACTATGATAGCTCATGGATTGCACTTCTAAATGCATGTTACGCACTTTAAGAATACTGGAATAACTGATTATCCCTCAAATGGTTACCTAGGGGGTGTTTCAAACCTCTACCCTCTTTATTGACCTATAACATGTTCTTGAAATTTTTTGAGATATGAAAATTCGTGACTTTTCCTAAATATAGTTGAAAATAAGATATATGTCAAGAAATCGACTAACAAATGTTTTCCCGTCATTTCATAGAGGTACTGGGTTTCAAACACCCCCCAGGTAAGCCAGAAAGTCTACAAATATATTCATACCATTTTGTAGTTTTTTCTTCATAAAAAATTATATTTGAATAAAAATGATAAAAACATTGTAATAGATCAAGTTTAATGTATTTAAACAAAATAGTACCAGTTATGGATTTTTAAACATAATGTTTCAGAAACCCTCAGGTAAGCCAGAAAGTGATTTTTCTTGACAAAAAAAACTATTTAAATGAAAATGATAAAAACGATGTAATAGATCAAGTTTAATGTATTTAAACAAAATAGTACCATTTATGGATTTTTAAATATATTAGGTCTCGGAAACCCCCAGGTAAGCCGGAAAGTTTTTTGTAAGGTAACCATCTGAGGGTTAATGGTCGAAGGTATTTTTTCCAAGATGCATTCGAAAAACGCAAACTATAGGCGATCATGGTGTGGTGCATAAAATAGCTTAAACAATAGGATGAAAGTTAACACTATATGTGGGATGACAACCTCGGGAAGGATTAATACAAATGTATGTAGGATGATGCAACCCTCGGGAAAGATTGTCTTAACGTGATGTTTGATGCGCCAAACCATGATAGCCCATGGATTGCATTTACAAACGCATGTTACGCACTTTAAAAAATTCTGTAATAACAGATTAATGGGAGAAGTAATCTACCTTAAGTTTCAAATGGGTTGTGGTGCATAGTTTTACATTTGTCGATGTGGAGCGGCCATATTGGAAAGAACAGAAGTTTTAATTTCGCACTGCATGCAGTTTGGCAAACCGCATCATCAGGGGCAATTCGAAATAAGCGTTTTACAAATTAACTTCCCGCCTACTCACTAAGTTCTTCTTGAAGGGTGCTGTCAGTCCCACCAACCCCGCTCTTTCACCTTGCCAAAACGGGGCTGGTCAAGCCGACTACATGACCCAAGAATGCATAGCATATTGTAGCGTTCACCTCTCATGGAGGTGTTGAGTTTCGCAAGGAATGTGAGACAAGTAAATTGAGTTAACCCTTTTTATTCTAGTCTATCATATCAACACAATTACACAACAAGCGGTCAGCTTACTAGCGGTTTCTGCTATCAGCTACGGTAACGTAATAAAATAAGGCAATTTTTAAATTGTGTGATGATCCGAATATCCCTTACAAATCAAGATACAGCCAAATTTACTCACCGTGGAAGCAGAAAAATCAATGTTGACATGGCAACACCACCCATGGTCGATACGGGGAACAAAATGAAGATGGTGTAAGGCGGGAAGAAAACAGGTAAACACAACGGTGTTTTATTTCAATAAGGGCACGTTCGCGGCTTACAAACGGGGGTGTCCCAATCGGGAACACCAAGAACAACAAAATAAACTTGAAAAGAAAGAGACCGTGAACGCGACTTATCCCTGAAATCTCAGAGGCCACCCTGACTCGGTGGTAGCCCCTGGAAGGCACAACAGGCCAAAAACAGACGAATAACAGCACAGGTCCAACAGGTCCTAGCATCTGATACGAACAGACGACCCTGGGCCTCGGGAAACGGGTTCTTTATGTACACCAGCCCAGGAATCCCAGAGAAGCGACCCTGGTGGCAAATATATGTGGCATGCCAGGGTCAGCCTCTAACAATGGAAACGAATAAAACAAGCGAAGCGATGAAATAGCGAGCAAAAGTGTTACGAATAAAATCAATATATATGACTAAGCGAAGCGGAAGCTGGAGGGTTGCATGGCAACCAAAATCAGGTAGGAAACCAGCCTACCACGGGCAGTGTTATACCCCACCTGAGTGTTGAGCCTCCACACCCAGCTGATACCTTTGGATAAACTCCCGGAAAATCAGTGTGGCAGTCTCCTCTCCCAACACATATCCGGAAGGGAGAAACTGCGCCTGGAGGTCGATGGGCAATTCAACAATCAGCTAATCGGAGGGAGCAGCGTTCTCTCCAGCCACGTTCAACACAACGGATGGCACAAGCTGGTTCCAGAAATACGCTGTGTGCCCCAAAACATACGCGCGAAGACACTCCTGGATCAGGCAGTTCTTCCGTTTCCGTTTCTTCCTCCTTGTTGATGGGAAGGCACATTTATCGTTGATCTTTTTAGCGCGACAGAAACCGTAAATTGTCGCTATTTTGAAGAAATTAGTTGTAACGAGCCGTTGGTCACTTGAAAATGGTGTTATGGCCCCAAACTAAATCCGATTGGGTTAATAAAAAAACAATAAACAATGATGAGCACTCCGAAAAGCAATCGGACACCACCATGCAGATGGCCAGACTGTCGACAAAGTGTCATTAAGAGACACTAGCACCATCTACTGAGGGGATGAACAACTAAAATCTTGCAACCTTGAAGACCGCATAATTCAAAGATTTAAACGAAACCAAAACACGTTAGGTGACCAAAATATTTTAACTGGAAAATGTAAAACACACTAGAAAATCTACAGGTAGCTAAATAGGAGCCTAACAGAGTGAGACCATGTAGTATAATCAACTGAAAGAATAAAGGATCTTTACCCACTTAACTCCGTTATTTATGACAACAGTAGGCGTAGGTTGATAAACATGATTCACTTCAAGTGGTCGGAGGAAAAATCAATTAAAACAGTACACGACCAGACGTTATTTCCTAATTTCAAACGACGTTTCGGCGCTCATGCGCCATTCTTCAAGTTTACTAACAATAAAGATTAACAATTACACAGTTAAAATTCAATTAAGATTAACAATTACACAGTTAAAATTCAATTAAGATTAAAAAATACACAGTAAAAAATTCAATTTAAAGAGAAAAAAAGTTCAATCTAGACTAACTCCCCACGTGTGGGGGACAAAAGGGTGAAGAAGGGGTTATTTAGCGTTAAAAATACAGATTTAGACAAGAAAATACATACATCATTGAACAAAAGTAAAACACACCTTTATCTCTGCAAAACCGAACTACATTTCAGCAGACCCACGGCCAATCTTTGCCCATTCCGGACACCCTCGTATCAGCACACCATGACAGTTCAAATATTGAAGGGTTGACCCAGATTGTCAAAGCATATGACAAAACGTCACGGGGGGTAACACAACGCCCCTGGTGGACAATCCGCAACACCCCGCCAAAATTCAAACCGTACACGGGCACAGAAACCTAAAGTATCCTTAACTTAATCAAAAACAGTCCAAAAAACGGCCGAGAATCACCTGAAATCAGCACAATTTAACAGAGAATGCAAGTGAATTGGGATTTTCAAGGTTGCCGCACACCATCCAAGTCGACTTTAATCCCAAGCATGGCACTCGAGCGTGGGTGTACAAAGTCATTTTATGATGATCGCTGGCCGTCTTGCCCGTCTGGTCGGATTTCTCCTTCTTACCACTGGGCTGCCATCGCCAGTTGTGTTCAATGGGGGTCCTTGGGTGCTTGCTGGGAAGCTAGGCGTCCTAGTCCGGTTGGACCTTGTGGATCTTCGGGCCGGTGGTGGATTTTGGGTTGTACCATTCCTCCTGGTTAGTCGTGGCGGATTCCTGCGTGTTGTGCCGGAACTGTTGGAGGTGACCAAACGCTGGTCACTTGTCGCCCTCGGTGTGGTGTGTGGAGTTGTTACCACATCCGCTGCCAAATCCGGACGATTTGCTGCAGTAATTCCTACAGGTTGAGGAGTAGCCTGACGTTGGTCAGGAACCTGGGAATTGTGTGCAGGTCGGTGTATCGGTTGATTGTAGGGTGCATTGAATGGAAGTGGAATTTTCATCCCATCTTTCATCAAGCGCGTGATGTACGATTTAGGAATCGTGCCGATATCCTTCGCCATATTCACTGCGTTACGGTCCTGCAGGATTTGGACATTTTCCTTGAGGTTGAGTCCCCGGTAACCTCCATCAGTGGTTAAGATCATCGGTTCCTTCAGGTTAAACGCGTGGTTGGGGTGGGACAAGCAATGCGCCACCATGGCACTGTTCTTGTCCCGCAGTAACCGGAATTGGCTTTGGTGCTTCTGCATCCTGATTTTCAATTTTGTCCGGGTTTGACCAATGTAAACAGATTCACATTGGTTGCAGCTTGTCTTATAAACCACACAACTACGCTCGAGTAGTGGAGTTGGGTCCTTCTTGTTCGGCAGTAGTGATGATACAGTGCGATTGCACTGGGGGGCAATCTTGATGTTGGTATCGTGCGTCAACCGTTTAATCTTGCCGAACCATCTCTGATCAAAGGGGAGACCAATCCACGTTGTGGGTTCGCTGGGTTCAGCAATCCTTTGCCGTCCATTCGCGTCCTCCAGTTTTCGGAGAATCTGCAAGCAGAATGGCCTTGGATAATTGTTACGCTCCAGCGTCGTGATGGTGTCGTCCACCAGAACTTTCCTCCGGGCTGCATCTGACGTTAATTCCACTGCCTGCCTAAGTAACGCCTCCACCACATTTCGCTTGATGCTCAATGGATGACTAGAGTGGAAATCCAAGTAGCGTCCGCAGTTTGTCGGTTTCTGGTAGACCTCAGTGGTCAGTACGTTGTTAATTCTTACCACCTTGACATTGAGAAACGGTAAGCATCCATCGACTTCTTCTTCCACGGTGAATCTCAGTCTAGGATGGTACTGCTCCATTTGGTTTTTAAGCAATTCAATGCGATCCCGGTGTATGGCGGAAAAAATGTCATCTACGTATCGTTTGTACACTGTAGTGTGCGCCCTGATAGTGTCGACGCAGGTCTCCTCCAGGTCCTCCATCACGAGGTTTGCAATGACAGAGGAAATGGGTGAGCCCATCGCCATCCCAAAAGTTTGGCGGTAGACTTGTCCATTGAAGGTAAAGACTGTGCTATTCAAGCATAACCTCAGTCCTATCAGAAACTCCAATTTTGTGATGTCTCCAACGCCTTCGATATCCTTGATTGTATTCCAGTGTTTGTCGATAATATGTTCCACTTTTCCAATTGGGACGTTCGTATACAGTGCCGTGACGTCGAATGATACAAGGCGATGAGTATCCGGGATGTTTATACCTCGAATTAGGTCCGAGAATTCCTTTCCGTTCTTAATATGAGATGGGGTCTTCCCTACCACATGCGACAGGATCCTGGCGTAGAATTTCGATAATGCGTACGAAGGCGCGCCTATGAAGGAGACCACCGGCCTCATCGGTAGTCCCGGCTTATGGGTTTTAGGCATCCCGTAAAGCTTAGGAAGAATGCCTACCTTCGTGGCAAGTCGTTTGTATACGGCTTCTGTGATCCATCCGTTGTTTTTCCACCGTTTGGCAAGATCGATTACTTTTCTCTCAACTGCAGTTTTTTGGACTGTTTGTTGATTAGTTAAGGATACTTTCGTTTTCTGTGCCCGTGTACGGTTTGAATTTTGGCAGGGTGTTGCGGATTGTCCGCCAGGAGCGTGGTGTTACCCCCCCGTGACGTTTTGTCAATTGCTTTGACAATCTGGGTCAACCCTTCAATTTTTGAACTATCATGGTATGTACTACACGAGGGTGTCCGGAATGGACAAAGATTGGCCGTAGGATCGCTGAAATGTAGTTTGGTTTTGCAGAGATAAAGGTGTGTTATACTTTTGTTCAATGATGTATGTATTTTCTTGTCTAAAAATTGTAATTTCAACGCTAAATAACCCCTTCTTCACCCTATTGTCCCCTACGCATGGGGAACTAGTCTAGATTTAAGCTTATTCTCTTTAAATTGAATTTAACTGTGTAATTTTTTAATCCTTATTGTTAGTAAACTTGAAGAATGGCGCATGAGCGCCGAAACGTCGTTTGAAATTTGGAAATAACGTCTGGTCGTGTACTGTTTTGATTGAATTTCTTATGTCGTCACATTTTCGTGGCAAGTTTTAATGTAAAAAAAAACACTAAGCAAATGCTTCGTTTTACGAGAAAACACGAAGCATATGCTCGGCTTTTTTAGCACAAAAATTCGTCGAGAAATCTAGAGGGGATTTTATTTTATGAAACATTTCTTAATTTTCTTCCAGCATTGTTTTTCCACAAGTTTTTCCAGCAAGATTTTTTCAAGAAAATATAATTGTTTTTAATGAATTGTAACTATCTCAAGTAAAACTTGACAATTTTCCAAAAAAACCATTGATGCACGTAATAACACATTTTTGAATATCTACAATTAATCTGTTATTAGTAAGTTCATCGCAATTATTCCGGAAAATATATAATTATTCAGGTTTCATACAGACCTGGAAAAGTCAGGGAAGAATGGCTTATTTTGAAAAAGTCAGGAAAATTCAACGCAGTCGTGGCGATTCCAAAATTAATATGGTTAACTCAGGTTACAAGGTTACAAGGTAGCCTACAAGGTTAGCTCAGGGCCTATTTTCCGAGTAGAAATTTTCAAAATTGTCGCAAAATTTTGCAAAATATTTTGTAGTGGCAAAATTTTCCACGTTCTCTGAGTAGAAATTTTTAAATTTGTCCACGTTTTCCATGTACAAATTTTCTAAACTCTTTAGACTTTCCGAGGACAACTTTGCAATTTTTTCCAGGTTTTCCGAGTACAAATTCAGGGAACTTGAAAATGACCCGGACAAGTCAAGAAACAATGGTTTATTTTGAAAACGTC
>JAQGAO010002264.1:0-20316 GCA_034697705.1 Ommatoiulus sabulosus | reverse complement strand
ATAGAACGTTTGAGCATTTACTGTAAAACATTGTAATAAACTCGTAATTGTTGAAACATTCTGTGCCAACGTTAATTCCATGTAATTTTTTAATAGTGACCTTTGGACCCTAGGTTTTATGGGGAAAAATGTTTACCTTAGTTCACTCTAACAGCAGTTTGAGTTTGTACCATGAGTTCAAAATCACCCTGTAGAATAATGCACATACACTGTAGATCATCGGATAAAGCAAACTCATTTGCATAATTTTCTGACACGTTCATGGAATGATGCTTGGATGCGTTCATTATTAACGTTGAACAAAACTTGCAGCCTGGCCATATTTAAAATTGTCATCATTTCCGGAGGGTCAGTCGAGTATGGCGTACTAGCTTCGCACTTCTTGTTTTTTCGGAACCCAGTAGGCTGTCAAGGAGACGACTATATGCCGTGACATTTACACAAACAATCCAAACGTCTCCTCGGTAGCCATCTCGGTTCATCCAGGAAGTGAGCAGGAAGTGAGGCTGACCCAGTACTGGAGCTGAGCTTAAAAATATTTGGCTTAAACGGGATTGAATGCACGTATTGACGGGTGACCCGTGACATTTCCATTTAAAGTCGTGGCCTCGGCAGATTCAGCGCGATCTATCAATATCTAGACCTCCGATACAATAAACATCGAACACATATGCGCGTGCTATAAAGCCCCATATGTTCGCTTTGTGACTGAGGGTTTTTATTTATAGAATTTATAGCATATAAACGAACTGTTTATTGAAAGTGCTGGAGAGCCCAACAAAGCGGTTGGGTCAATTTTTCGAAGGTTTTTTCGCGTTCGGTGCGCGGCGTGCGCACGCCTCGTTTGGCAAAACCTGCCGGTGTTGAAAGGTTGAACGGCAGTCGTGTTGCGCTTGTGTTGATAGCGAGTTATTTCAAAGTCAATGGCGAAAAGTGTGCGGTGGAAAAAAAACCGACTGAAAGTGCCATTGAAAACGAAAACTGCGAACGTCTGGAAAAAGCAGATTGCGTCGCAGCCATTTTTCGGCGAACAGGTGTAAATTTGGATAGATCTGACGCGTTCAAATTCGCGCTTGCATCAGCGCATGCACGTTACTGTCGTAAAAATGAACAGCGTTTTCCGAGGGGAGAACATAAACAATTCGGAAAGGGTAATTAGTCTAATGAGTTGAGGGGCGAGGGAGTTGCTATAACGCGCAATAAGAAAAATGAATTGCTCTGGGTGAACACATCGTGTTTAATCAACTCGCTTTAGAAAACGTTATAATCAATATTAAGGAGCATAAATTCATTGGATTAAACATGCGAAACTGCATTTGGTGGAAATATATATACCTGTATTTATAAAAGAGCTGTATGTTTTGGGCGTTGTGGATGGTTAAAATGATGCTTGCCTGGTTCCGGAGCCGCGCTTATACGGATCCCCGTAGCGGAACATTACTTTTTTGTACGTGATGACGCAAAATGCGTACAAAACGAAATAAAAAAGAAAATCTTTCGCTACGGGGCTTCGTATGTGTTGTGGTTCGTTCATTATGCCTACTTCGTCGCTTTCACTCGATCGCTTCGTTCTATCGGTAAGTACAGTCCGGTCATAACCGGGCCGACCAGCTAGTTGCATATAAGCTATCAAGAATACGGCCGCAGCAAGAGAAATGTTTTGAAAAAACTATTTTACTGGAACTATTTTTTTTTTTCAATTATAAACGTTGATCGAACGTTATTATAGGTTATCATCCCAGGTTCGATTCCCGGCTCGGCTATCCTCGATTGTGGTTTTTCATGGTTTCCCACAATTCCTCCAGGCGAATGCTGGGATAGTTCCTATATTAAATCGGCCATGACCGTCTTCCCATCCCATCCTTCTCGTGAAACTCCTAAATACGGGAAATAGAACTAAATTGTGATGTTCGGACTGCTTAGTCTATCTTAACTGGTATAATGATCCCCCATGCCAAATGGTACTATGTACTGATTGCAAGGTAATGTACAGTATTGAATTAAGTCTGAAGCCATCACTGTCCCGTTGGCTTCCGTAGATTTTCACCACCCCGGAGCCTTTGCATCATCCAACCATGCGCGGTGGGGCCATCCTCTTCCGTTTATCCCATTCGTCATCCCAAACACCAGGGTCTTAATCTTACGAGAGTCCTTCGTTCAGCGGATGTGCCGAGCAGTTGCAGCTTCTGTCGGATGACTTTCCGTGCCAGAGGTTCCTCGGGCTGTATCCTATCCTGTAGGTTCTGCCGATACGTAAGATCTTCTTATAACAGGTCCTCCTGAAGGCTAATATTTTCTTCGGAATATATTTTCTTTGGAAAAATATTGGTACATTTTATTGCAATTATATAGTTTTTGACAGTGTTCTGTATATTCCTCACAGTTTATCGTGGACATTTATAAATGTGAACGAAGGCTGGAATTGTAACATCTAAATCTTATTTACATTTAGTTAATTTAGTTAGATAATCCAGCTTGATTCAAATCTCATTTACATTTCGTTATAATAGGTTATGACTCTCCTTCCTAAGTGGCTAATTTCCTACTTTTGTAATTTCATCGAGGGTGACACACTTTTGGCGGTGTCATTCGATGTCCAAATTATGATTCGACATTTAAGAAAAAGATTAATAAAAGGAAGTTGTCTTCCTGTTGCTCACTCGCGCGGCTCTTGTCAGTTTGTCAGAGCAGCCATGGCTGCTTCCAACAATAGCTGAACTGAATTTTGTGTTTATCACGAGCCATTATGATTCCTGGAAGTGACAGTGTGCCAAAAACTCTTCATCCTGAGCACTTAATCTTTAACACGGATGTGCTCATCGAGATTGTAACTGTAAATCAATCAAATTGAACCGATCAGTGATGTTCGATCGGGGAATTGGTCAAATCAATCAACGGCTCTTGCCAACCCAAGAATTGCGATTGATTACATCGAAAGTTGGAGAAAATAGATATAACTCTTTCCCGAAAAATTGGGGATTGCGTAACTAGGACATATTTTTCCAAAAGTTTGCAACGTAGATTGTATATTTTCAAAGAGCTGTAAAAGTTCTTAAAATACTTCTTTTAAGAATACTTAAAAAGTAAGCGATTTAACAACAAAAAAACTGTCTAAATTTCAAGGTTTAAGACGGTAATAAGACCAGCGAAAAGAGACACGTTAACCTATTGTAAATTCGGTTAAATGACTGTAAAGGGTTCCCCCAGACCTGGAAAACCTGGAAAAGTCAAGGAACTTGAGAATGTCTGGAAAAGTCAGGGAAGAATGACCTTTTTTTGAAAAAGTCAGGGAAATTAAACAGTCAGGGCCCCGTTTGGAAACGTAATTTACATTTGTTGCAGAACTTTCAACAGTTTCTGAGGAAACTGAGGAACCCTTTATTAAAATTTTTCATATTTTTCCGAGCACAAACTTGCAAAATTTTCCACGTTTTCCCGAGGACAAAAGTGCAAAATTGTTTACGTTTTCCGAGGATAAAAGTGCAAAATTTTCCACGTTTTCCAAGGACAAAATTGCAAAATTTTCCACGTTTTCCAAATACAAATTGGCAAAACAGTCTAAATTTCAGGGACGTTGAAAATGAAATTTCTGGGGGGACCCTGCAGTATTGTCACTTTATTTTATCACACATTTTCCGAGTAGAAATTTGCAAAGATTTTCCACATTTTCGGAGTACATAAGTGCGAAATTTTTCCGAGTACAAATTAGCAATTTGCAATTGTTTTCCGTGTTCAAATTGTCAAAATTCTCCATTTTTTCCGAGTACAAATGTTCCACATTTTCCGAGGAGAAAATTGCAAAATTTCCCACTTTTTTCGAGCACAAATTTTCAACATTTTCCGAATACAAAATTTTCCCATTTTAAAACATTTTCACGCAATTTTTTTTAAATAAAATTCTACGTTAATTTTCAAAGTTGTCGTTAGTAAATTTAAAAAAAAAAAATATTTTTCAGTGTCAATTTTGGAAAATATTTCAATTTGTCACGTTGTCATTGCTCGGGGAAATTTTTTTAAAACCTGGAAAAGTCAGGGAAGTTGAAAATGAAATTTCTGGGGGAACCCTATAACCGTTACATAAATGCCATTTTGATGAGTAATTAAGTAAAACGTTAAAGTCTAAAGTTTGAGGTTTTGGTGACTAGGTTTCAAATTTGAATCATTTCCTCGAGCATCATTTTGTTGTTTTTTTGAGTTTGAAATTGCACCTTTCTAAGACTACTGAAACCTCCATGGTCGGTATTGACCACTTCATTGACCACTTCGTGCGTTAATTTTATAGCTCCGAAATTAGGTCACCTTTTATGTCCCCCTAGACTAGTGATTTTTTCACTTAGATATTTGACTGGTTTTTTAAATGTCTGCTTAAGTGGGTGATAAAACTTGAAAATATCTCCTTGACACGAACAATACTTACTCGAGAACAATGTTGTTTATCCTCAAAGCGGGTTTATTTATTCGCACATTTCGTCCAAAATACTGGGGTAATTTTTAAAATTTTGGTTAATTTTTGGGATGATTTATTGATGTTTTTAAAGTTAAATTAAATGTAAGATATGTTTGAAATGAAACGCTGATGAATTAGGCCTACTGTAATTCAAGGGAAGAAACCTGGAAAAATCAGGGAATTTGATAATGAAATTTCTGGGGGGAATTTTTTTATTTAAAACCTCGAAATGTCAGGGAGTTTGAAAAGGAAATTTCTGGGGGAACCCTGTTAGTGTTAAAGGTTTTAATTTCATTAAGTTTTTTTTTTTCATTTTTTAGCGTTTTTCATTCGTTGTTAAGACTTTTAAACTACATGTATTGCAAAATCAACACGAAATATACCGTTATAATCCCATATATTTCATTAGAAATGATAAGGAAAATTTAAAAGTTTGAACGAGAATGTAGATTATGGGTACTCAGACTGAAGCTTTACGCGTGGCACTTTTGACAGTCGTGAAATCACGCTTTCAAAATCGACATGCCATCCGAAGAGCTTCTGTCTGAGTACCCCTATTATGTTTCTTGCCCAGATAAGGTTGGGTTAAATTCGAGAATAATCCTAGAGCCATCTTGCTATGAGTCATCTTTTTATTTTGAAAATTTTGTTTGTACGAAGTAAATATTTAACTTTTTTGTCTTCGTAAAAACGAGTGAGTTTGCATAAAGGAGGGATCATTCGGAGCGTGAATTTGTTGCGTGATCACTTAAAAACACGATTGTTATTACAAGTTGCTCAGAAATGATATTTATAGCGAGATTAACAATGCTTTTTACGCGCGTTGTCAGAAAAAAAAATGAGGGTCAGACTTGACTCTGGTTAACAATTAATTGTACCTTTTTAATGCAGTTTGTTAAACGTTAAATTTGGACTTGTCAGTGCAGTTGCAATTTGAATGTTCCCCCGGACCTGGAAAACCTGGAAAAGTCAGGGAACTTAAAAATGTCTGGAATAGTCAGGGAAGAATGGCTTATTTTTAAAAAGTCTGGAAAATTCAACGCAGTCATGTCGATCCAAAATTAATACTTCTACGAGGTTAGCTCAGGGCCCATTTTCCGAGTAGAAATTTGCAAAATTTTCCACGTTTTCCGAGTAGAAATTTACAAAATTGTCCACGTTTGCCGTGTACAAATTTTCCAAAATTCTCTACGTTTTGCGAGTACAAATTTGCAGAATTTTCCACGTTTTCCGAGCACAAATTTTCAGCATTTCCAAACATTTTCCGAATACAAAATTGTCACATTTTTAAAAAATTTTAATGCAAATTTTTTTAATTAAAAACAAAAATGTTCAATGTTAATTTTATAATTGTCGTTAGTAAATTTTGAAAAATATTCCAGTGTCGATTTTGCTAAATATGTGAATTTTTCACATTGTCATTGGTCAGGGAAAATTTTTAAAACCTGGAAAAGTCAGGAAAGTTGAAAATGAAATTGCTGGGGGGACCCTGTACAAAGTGTTACAGAAAAGATGGACCAATGCCCAAATCTCCAGAATAGTCGATGTCATAGATGACACGTTCATCATCTTTCTGATATATCTGACCAATATCGAGTGTTATCTGTGGATTTTGCCCGTCTAAAGCCATGTTAGTGATCTGGTCAGGATCCCACGCTTTTTGGAATTGTCACTTAGTTTGCCTATTGCGTGTTGTGACAAACTCAAAGCTCGATCTAAAGTTTGGTTAATGATTCGAGCTCGCCTTCGTGGCACTGTTGTATTTGCAGTACACGCAACACCTGATAAGCGTTGTTAGCCACCAGTCAATGTTTCTATCGATAGATTTTTCTCGATGCGCTAAATTTCATCCATCAGAAACAAAAATTGCCTATGTCGCTGAGGTTGGCCGATGTCCGGCATCGCGCGAAAACTCTCTACGGCTCGTTAGTGTCCATCTCCTTCATGGCAAATGTCTGGAGAGTCACGCTGCTCGAAAACCTTTCTCAGCAAATTAGTCTTTATTACCAATACCCGCAGAGCTGCGCTGCCCAAAAACCTTTTTCAGCACATTGTACAGGTTGGCCAAAGTCTGAAGAGCTGTGACCAATGCCCGAAGAGATGTGACCAATTCCTGAAGAGATATGGTCCATGCCTGAAGAGCTATGACCAATTCCTGAAGAGATATGCCAATGCCTGAAGAGCTATGACCAGTGCCTGGATAGTTATATTGCTCAAAATCTTGCTCGGCACATTGGTGTTCATGTTCTTCATGGCCAATAACCCTAAGGCTGGCCAGTCTGGGGAGCTATGCTATTCCAAAAGCTTTAGCAGCAAATGCTCGATGGATCAGTCGAAAACAAAAACTGTTTTTTAACCCCACTTTCGGTTTCATGTCATCTCCCTTTAATTGGCATCTGGCTCGATCAATTCCTTCTTTGGTCATTCCTATCTTATCATTTTATTTACCCACGCAGCCATATCTATCCTTCCCGTCATGGGCTGTGTGGTGTGTGCTCTTCGGGGCTTATCACTGGCAGCGATAATGGCACGTTATATATTTTAAATGCTAATAGTTGTTTCGTGACAAAGTCTGCGAGATAGCTTTTTGGAAAGCAACGACTGAGAGCCACGAATTAAGCAGCATCGCTGCCGAGGGAACGATGTCGCTTTTCGGGAGAAAAAGTTTGCGAAGTTCGTTGAGAAGTGATCGGAAGCGCGCCTCCTTGCAGCTTCCGAGCCGCGGCGACACGTGGACCGACACCATGAACCGAGGCTTGCCCATCTACAGAAACAGCGTCCGGTACGTTCAACAGGAGACGCGTAGAAAACGCCCGGGCTTCTTTCGTCGCCTGTGGGACAAACTGACTAGAAGGCGAGCTTCCGATATCTCCGAAGAGGAGGACTACTTCCGCAGGCACGGCAACGTGCCGCTCAACGCCAGAACGAGATGCCGTTCATTGCCCCATCCCAGCAGCGTGCGCTGTCCTCGCAATTGTCCGGACGTGTACTCGACTCCTCACCGCTGCTCCGCCATCCACATGTCCAGCTCCACGCTCTTGGGATAT
Source organism: Ommatoiulus sabulosus (assembly GCA_034697705.1). Taxonomy (NCBI): domain Eukaryota; kingdom Metazoa; phylum Arthropoda; class Diplopoda; order Julida; family Julidae; genus Ommatoiulus; species Ommatoiulus sabulosus. The sequence continues at coordinate 12,822 of JAQGAO010002264.1, read as the reverse complement.
CCGCTTCCGGAGCGCTGCTCTTCCGTTTCTGGAAGGTCGGTTTGTCAGGGCGCCCGAGGATCCGTCCACGGCTCCAACGTGTCCATCTCTGGCTCTTGCTGTAGCAGGACGACGACGACGACCGAAGTTGGACGGTCTCGTCCGATACCCGTGATCCGTTGCCACGAGCCCAAGACCCGTTGCCCGCGTGGCTATGTCTTCATCAAAGAGGACGAGTTCAGGGATCACCTCCCCGAATGTGCGCGGAGACGTCTGTCGCTGAATTCTCTCCCGCAGAGGTCGACGGGACCCATTCCTAACGCGCCGCAAAGATCTTCGGCCCTTCCCAGAATCAGCGCGTGTGCCTCCCAAAGGCAGAGTCTGCCCGCTGACCAGCGAGATGGCCGTACGTTCGACGGAAACTTCGGCACCGGAGCGATCTTGAAGCGGTCTCCTCGCGCTCGTCTGCCATCCTTGCCCTCGCCCGAGTACTGGAATTGCGGGAGGAGCAACCGGCCACCCGTTCATTTCCGAAGACAGTCTCGAGAGTACGACACCCCAGCCTACGATCCTCCATCGGAGACGCCTTCGGCACCGGGATGCTCCGGAATAAGTAAGTCAGACTCGGTCTCCGAAAGACCGACTCGCGGCGCCGAACACGATCCCAGAGGTCGATCGGGTCTACATCAGAGCCGCCAACGTCCTTGGTCGGTCGTTCTTCCGGAAGTGAGAGACGCGCATCTTCCGAAAGCGCGAGGAGCCAGTCTCGTTCCAGAACCAACTTTGTGCTCCCGGTGCCGCAACGCGGTCGATGCTGAAGAGGTTGCTCCCTCTTCTCCGAAGACTACCGAAGTTGACGATGCCCGACTCGGCGGATTGGTCAGACCGTCCAAGACAAAGGAAGATAGCGACGTCCAGCTCCGCGGATCGGTCGGACCGTCTAAGTCGACCGAAGAAGCTGACCTCCAGCGCTGCGGATTGGTGGGACCGTGCGAGTCGACCGAAGATGCCGATGTCCAGCTTCGCGGATTGGTCAGACCGCCCAAGCTCACGGAACCCGTCGACGTCCGGCTTTGCGGCGAGTTGAGCCAGCCCAAGATCCACGCGCTGTCCGACGAGCTGTACTCCATCTCCAGGTACGGTTGGTACTGGGGACCCATCTCCCGCGAGGAGGCCGAGGAAAAGCTAAGGGGCCAACCGGACGGAGCCTTCCTGGTGAGAGACAGCTCGGACGCTTTCATGGTGCTGAGTCTGTACGTCCGTTCCGTGGGTAAGACGCTGTTCGTGCGCATCGAGTACGGCAACGGCAAGTACAGCCTGCACTCGCGGGACGTGTCCAAGTGGCATCCGTCCGTGGTCAGCCTCATCGAGTACTCGGTGAAGGTGTCGCAGTTCAGGGCTGTGTGCTACACCAAACCCCAAGCCGCCAATCAACTGTCCTATCCGGTCAGACTGACCAAGCCCATATCCCGATTCAGCGAGGTACGCTCCTTGCAGTACATGTGCCGCTTCGTTATACGGTACAACACTCGTCTCGATCTCATCGACCAACTTCCGTTGCCCAAAAGACTCCTCGGCTTCATCGGAGAGAGCGTCTTCTGACTTTGGATTTGACTTCTCGACTGAATTTGACTATATTAGTCTCATTATTACTTTTATAAATACGATGTAACCCCTGCTTCGCGAGAACTATTGACAGTTTGAAAAGTTTTTTTTTTATTGTATTTTAGATACTATATTAATCGGAGACCTGGTCCTAATTTTTGTCTCTTGGCATTCCTCGAGACTATATTAGTTGGAGATGGTTTGGCCATTGTCATTTTGTCGCTGGGATGGTTGATGCTTTGTTTTTGAATTTTTTACTTTTAAAATGAGTCACTACTCTGAATTAGGTAATATGGCTGTAAATGATGTGAGATGACCGTAAAAGGAGCTAGGTGAGGTGACAGTAAAACAGGGTTCCCCCAGACCTGGAAAAGTCAGGGAAGAATGGTTTATTTTGAAAAAGTCAGGGAAATTCATCGCAGTCATGGCGATCCAAAATTAATACTTCTGCAAGGTTACCTCAGGGCCCATTTTCTGAGTATTAATTTGTAAAAATTTCCACATTTTCCGAGGACAAAATTGCAAAATTTTCCAGTTTTTCCAAGCACAGATTTGTAACATTTTCCGAATGCAAAATTTTCCCATTTTAAACTTTTTTCAAAATTGTCGTTAGTAAATTAAAAAAAAAAATATTTTCCAGTGTCAATTTTGGAAAATGTCAATTTTTCATTTTGTCATTGGTCAGTGACATTTTTTTAAAACCTGGGAAAGTCAGGGAAGTTAAAAATGAAATTTCTGGGGGAACCCTGTAAAAGGAGGTGAGATGACCGTAAATGAAGTGATATGACTGTAAATGAGGTGAGATAACTGTAAATGAAGTGATTTGACTGTAAATGAGGGGAGATGACTATAAATGAAGTGATGTGACTGTAAAAGAAAGATTGATGACTGTAAAAGTATGTTTGATGACGACGTAATAATGAGATGACTGTAAAAGGTAGAAATATGACCTCAAAATATTGAAATGACTGTAAAATGTGATTTGATAAATGTAAAATGTAATACGATGGCTGTATACAAAATTAATGGCAATTTTATTCTGAATTTGTTAATGTAAAATGTTGCGCGATGACTGTAAAATATGGTGCGAAACGAGATGATTTCATTAAATCGTGAAAAAAGAGTTGATTTTGTTGATTTTATAGAGTATTTTTTGCCACTGTCTAAGAGCAAGATTCTGAGCACAAAATGATGACGAAATCCGCCATTTTGGGAAATTATAATCGAGCATTTTTATCTTGAGCTTGTCCTTCAAAAATGTACTTTCGCAGGTGTGGCAGTATATTTGAGGAACATTATGTACATTGTACTACATGTCGTACGCATTCAGTATCTGACTCATTTTTGTACATACTAGTACAGTATTGTTCGAGATAAAAACGTTTGTTTTGCATAAATGAGGTTATTTCCAGCAATTATTTGTTCATTTTACGTTGAATTAATCGTACGATTAATGTTTGAATAAACTGGTCAAAGGTCGTACGAGGTAACAACTTGTGCCGCTGGTCAACTATGGGTCATTTTGACTCTTTGAATTCTTCAAATATCTTCACATTTTTCTTTTATAACATCCACACGTTTTCTCTTTTAAAATCGTCTAAATTTTCCCCAAAAAATCAGCGCAAGTTTTTAAAAATCGTCCCCATTTTGTAAAAAAAAATGAATTGATACATTAAAAAAACCGTTTCACCGTTATCCAGTCAACAAAAAATACACCGTATGAGGAAATTGAGTCCTTAAAACAGAGGGATCGGGGTACCCCCAGACCTGGAAAACCTGGAAAAGTCAGGGAACTTTAAAATGTCAAGGAGAAGTCATTGAAGAATGATTTATTTTAAAAAAGTTAGGGAACTTCAACGTTGTCGAGTACAAATTTGAAAAATTTCCCACGTTTTCCGTGTACAAAATTGCAATATTGTCCACGCTTTCCGAGTACAAAATTGCAAAATTTCCAACGTTTTCCGAGGACTTTAAGTTGCACAAAAATGGCATGCACATTTTTAAAATTTTTAAAATTGTCATTAGTAAATTTTGCAAAATATTTGCATGCGTAGATTTTGCAAAATACGTCAATTTTTAACATTATCATCGGTCAGGGAAGTTTTTTTTAAAAACCTGGAAAAGTCGGGGAAGTTGAAAATGAAATTTCTGGGGGAACCCCGAACAATGTGCCATTTTAGTTGGTAACTCGGAACGGAAATTAATAATCGACTTATTTGGAATACAATTAAATATTTATCAAAAATAATTGATTTTTCCACAAAATTAACATTCGTGTAAAGTTTAATAGTTCTGTTTCAACTACTTTAAGGCGCAATTTTATGAGCTCTTTACTTAATGTAAACAAAGCGATAACTCGTAATTACCCGACCATTAATGACGCAGTACTGATGATGACTAATAATACTGATTGATGAAAAACTGTTATTTTTTTGTTATTTGTCCGCAGATAGTATACGGTCCATTCTTAGCAAAAACACTAGCATCACCTTGAAATGTCCGGTGCGGATGGAAACGAAAAGCGAGAAATACGAAAATAAAGTTTTGGTAAGTACAAATTTAACCCAGTTGACGAAGCGTTATCTCTTCAAGATAGCCTTATCACATTTTTTTAGTCAGCGTTTCCCTATTTGTAAAATACGAAAAATAAACGAGGTAAATATTTTTGCCAAAACTGATAGTAGTTTTTATGTAAAAAATTGTGCTTTTTTTTAAAAAAAAAAACCAAAAAAAAAACGTACTACTACGTGAGTAGTGGCATATTAACAGGGTTCCCCCAGACCTGGTAAAACCTGGAAAAGTCAGGGAACTTGAAAATTTCTTGGAAAAGTCTGGGAAGAATGGCTTATTTAAAAAAAGTCAGGGAAATTCAACGCAGTCGTGGAGATCCAAAATTAATACTTCTACATGGTTGGTGTACGAATTTACGAAATTTTCCACGTTGTCCGTGTAAAAATGTGCAAAATTGTCTAGGTTTTCCGAGTACAAATTTGCAAAATTTTCCACGTTTTCCGAGTACAAATTTCCAAATTGTCCACGTTTTCAGAGTACAAATTTCCAAATTTTCCACGTTTTTCGAGTACAAATGTTCTACATTTTCCGAGGACAAAATTGCGAAATTTTCCATTTTTTCCGAACACAAATTTTCAACCTTTTGCGAATACAAAATTTTCCCATTTTAATTTCAAAATTGTCGTTATTAGTAAATTTAAAAAAAATATATATTTTCCAGTGTCAATTTTGGAAAATATGTCGATTTTTCACGTTGTCATTGGTCGGGGCAATTTTTTTAAAACCTGGAAAAGTCTGGGAAGTTGAAAATGAATTTTCTGGGGGAACATTGTCTGCTTCGCTATTGTTGCCGGTCCCAAAGCCCGGGTAAATGAGGATAATTGGCGATGCGCTTCCCGTACAAAACCGACAACACGATTGGTTTCCGCTGCCGGAGTCTCATTAACTTCAGTCTAGGTCAGACAGCGACGGGCATTGCGCCCATGATTGATGACGATAAAGGAAAATTTATCAATTTTTTCCAAAATGTTTTTAAAAAAAATGTCCGATTTCGACAAAATTATAAAAAAAAATTAACATTTTTGCAGACAGAGACAAAACTTATCGTGTATCGATATTACAGGACATTGATTTCAATCCTGAAAAAATCAAAACAAATTGTTTTCAAATGAAGTTCATGGCAAATTAGATAAACTCGGGTTAATAAGCTAACGATTCTGATAAACTACTTTTGTTTGCGTAATATGTTTTGCAAAAGTTGCATAACTTCTTAAGCAGAATTGATATTGGTAAAACAAAAACATTGAAATGCGTCAATGAAATTTTTTGATAAGTAAGCGAAATTAAGCTATTAGAAAAGCTCGAATTTTTGTTTCAATAGTTTTTTAATATCAGGGCTCCCCCAGACCTGGAAAAGTCAGGAAACTTGAAAATGTCTTGGAAAAGTGGGAAAAGAGTGGCAGCACATTGAGACTTTTAAATTAAGAAATTTACTTACCGACCACTGAGTTAGCTCAGGGCCCATTTTCCGAGTAGAAATTTGCAAAATTTTTCCACATTTTCGGAGTACAGATCATTTGCAAAATTTTATACAATTTTCCACGTTTTCTGAGTATAAATTTGAAAAAATTTCCACGTTTTCCAAGAACAAATTAGCAAAATGTTTCACGTATTCCGTGAACCATTTTTTTAAAACCTGGAAAAGTCAAGGAAGTTGAAAATGGAATTTCTGGGGGAACCCTGTTAATGTTTTCGGTATTTTCTTTCTTTCTTATTTTGTATTTCTAAAAAAAAAACAAAAAAAAACATTTTTTAAGTTTTGTTGTTTTATAGCATTTTTGAGCTGCTTTATTCAAGAAGTAATTTTTGTTTCAGTAGTTTTTCAATCTGATTTTATATCCATATACATGTATGTATTATTTTTTCCCCGTTAGTTTTTTCAATTGGTAGTCCAATAATTTTAAAAATATAGTAGTTTTTAATACTGTCCAAATTAAAAAATAAACAGGAAATTTTACATGTTGAAATGGTGAAACTGTCAAAAAGATCAATGATTAATTTTTTTTTTCAGCAGTGTTCATTTGAAATTTGCAAATTTTCATCTGGGGTACATCTATTTTCTTACGTTACATTTTCGAGACAGTATTTGCTACAAAAATCTCGAGATTTATTCTTTTTTTGTTCTCAAATTGCTAAAATTCTTAACGCAATTTTCTTCTAAATCTTTTTTGTATTTTATTTTTTCAGGTTTTTTCAGCCTTTCGATTCTACATCTTCGCAGCCAGAATTCCAAGCAAGGTAGGTCCAATAATTTTTGCAGGCAGTTATTAATATTAACTAATTAACTTTCTAAACTTCCGCAATTTGTTTCCTTCGAATAATTACGCTGTAATGTTGCTCGATTTTATACGTAATTTCAGATCGATCTGCAGTTTCATTACTTGGACATCCAGGCCATCGAAAGTAAAAAGCAACATCAGGTAAAAAGCTACAACTGTTGTCCAGAAATATGCTTTTTAATCAAACTCGGGGAAACTCCTCGTTTCGTTAATTGTAATTGAACTTAAAAGACACTGTCTGTCGGGTTTACCATTTTTAGTTTCTTACGAGCTTTCCGCATTATGACAAGTCTTAAAATCTTTAATCAGGGTTCCCCCAGACTTGAAAAACCTGGAAAAGTCAGGGAAGAATGGTTTATTTTAAAAAAGTCAGGGAAATTCAACGCAGTCATGGCGATCCAAAATTAATACCTATACAAGGTTAGCTCAGGGCCCGTTTTCCGAGTAGAAATTTGCAAAAATTTTCCACATTTCGGAGTACAGATTTGCCAAATTTTCCATGTGCAAATTTACATAATTTTCCACGTTTTCCGAGTACAAATGTGCAAAATTTTCCACGTTTTCCGAGTTCAAATTTACACAATTTTCCACGTTTTCCGAGTGCAAATTTGCAAAATTGTCCACGTTTTCCGAGTACAAATTAGAAAACTTTCCACGTTTTCCGTGCACAAATTTTGCACATTTTCCGAGGACAGATGTTTAACATTTTCGGAATACAAGATTTTCCCATTTTAAAAAGTTTTCATGCAATTTTTTTCAATATTTAAAAAAAAAAATACGTTAATTTTCAAAATTCTCGTTAGTAAATTTAAAAAAATATTTCCCAGTGTTAATTTTGGAAAATGACCATTTTTCAAGTTATCATTGCATGGTCAGGGAAATTTTTTTTGAAACCTGGAAAAGTCAGGGAAGTTGAAAATGAAATTTCTGGGGGAACCCCGTATTTTTGACAATGGATTGAATGAAGTCCGGACAACTTGGACAAGATGGCCGTGAGTCGATCGTTCGTTAACTTTCCGTCGATGCAATGGTGCGTTACGGTCCGCTGATCAAGGTCGAGCGTGGTGTTTCTTGGCACCCCTCCTTCGTTTGTTTTGGGGGAGCCTTTAAGCCGCGCACGTGCTCGGCTTTCGAATTGAACGTTGAGGCAAGGTCGGAGTTCCTTCGCACCCTCCTAATCGCTCGGTCGAGCCAATCTGGTTCCTTATGGGTCAAGGGTGGGCCCGGCCCCCACGCGCGTCGTTTCCACGAGCTGCTGCGGATCAGTCCGAAGCCGACTGTGCTCCGTGGCGGATGTCTTGGAGCGCCGTGGACATGGGACGAGAGGATGAGTGCCGTACATGCTGCTACTGGATTGGTGCTTGCTTGTTGACAGACCTTGTTGACTGCCATTGTCTCGCAGAATTTGTGTTCAGAGATGGAAGAAAAACTGACATTGGTTAATGGTCGACGTTTGCAGCCGTTGAAGAGAGCTTGACCTGACCGGGATGAACAGTGTTTGCTGAAGGAGTTGAGTTTGGGGCTCTTGACTCGGCCGGGTTTGACCGTGTTGTAACGGGGATTTTGGTGCGGAATTCCTGTTGTCCAATAGAAGATTAGATAGCGCGCCTTAATTCTAAAGAGAGCTTGACATATGTCCACTCTTTGAAAGTTTTCTAACGAGGATTTTTCATCCGGAATCCATGTACTGAAATGGAAGATTAGATGGCTGTTGGTTTGCTTCGCAACTGCTGAAGAGAGCTTGTTCTAAGAGACGTGTTCTAATAAGGAATTTCGTGCGGAATCCATGTTTTGAAATTGAAGATTATAGATGGCATAGCACCGTCTGATGAGAGCTTGACATGTCCACGCTTTACCGTGTTCTAACAAGGATTTTTCATGCAGAATCCATGTTCTGAAATGGAAGATTATGTGGCTGTTGGTTTGCTTCGCAACTGCTGAAGAGAGCGTGTTCACGGTGTTCTAACAAGGAATTTCGTGCAGAATCCATATTCTGAAATGAAAAATTAGATGTCTGTTGGATTGCTTCGCAACTGCTGAAGAGAGCTTGATGAGACCATGATTGGCCGTATTCTATAAGGAAGATTTTCGTGCAGAATTGATGTTCAGAAATGGAAGGTTTGGTGGCTGTTAATCGGACCTCTTGGTTGATGATTGTGACTGCCCAAGAGAGCTTGGCGTGACCGGGATTTGTGTTTTGACTGCTTGCTCTGGCTGGTCAAGAAGTCCTGGGAGCTGTTGAGCTGTTGGACCTGAGTTCTTACAAGTGACGTTCTACAAACCCGGTGTTTTGGACCAAATTCTGGTTGAGTGTAATATGGAAGAAAAAAGAATATAATTCAATGTCACTTGGTTTGAGGTTCTCAACATGACCAGGATTGATGTCTGTGTGACCTGACCCATGCCATGAAACTTGCTAAAATTAGTCATTGATCTGCAGCTATAACAAGGATTGATTTCTCGACAAAGGTCGAATTGACGAAAAATGGCGCCACCTGGTTTGACGATAGTACGTACTTTTACGATTAGAGATATATATATAATTACGCCATTAATTGGGGAACTGCGAAATCGATAAGTTCCTTAATTGCTCATCAATTTGGCACTGAACATGGACGCCCATCAAGGCGGCGCAATGAGGCGACAACGGCGCTTCGGCCAATTCGAGAACGCGTTCCGGAAACAGCTGGCGCACTATTCGGCCATGGCAAGTGACAGTTTTGTGTAGTTTTTTATTTGTTTTGTTTTAAGAGGGTTGCAAACACAACTCAAACATTTTCAATTTGATTTTAATGCATTGAGATTAAAGTGAAGTGGCAATGCTGTCATGTAGCCCAAACTATAAGATGAGCTAAAATGTCTTTTTTTTACTACAAATAGAACACGCGTTGTTTGACTTAATACTGTTTTAAACAAGAAATTGAACTTTTTTGAGTTGTTACTTTTGAAGCAGTGGTGCCATGTTACCGACAATGCAGGGTATAGGGACATATCGCATCTGAACTTTCTGAATAAGACAAGTGTCTTTCCAACTCTATATACAGTACACTGCCTGCAGTTAGTCAATTTGTTTGGTCAAATACTAATGGTGGCATGCAGATAGTGTAAACTTATGCCACGTGATTCCTATAAGGCGTCTTCAAGGCTTAATCTATACTGTCCTGATCAGGTGTCTCCTGATAAAGCCTAATATTTATAGAAGATTGTGTGCATATACTTTTGACAAGGTCGTAACCAGATACGATGTCAGATGACTGAATTACCCCATTACTCTGGCATAGTACTTGTTTCAAAAGTAAATAAACGTAAATTAAGACAGTGAAGACTTTGGTCTTCCTGGCACGTTTTCCCTTAATTTCCACTGCTGTAGAAAACTGTCTAATTCCGTAATACATAAAAATGGTCAAGTATGTTCGGATGCTGTCTTTCACTAGTTTCCTGGTGTTGATGTATGAGCAAAGACAGTATATAGGTCTGTGATTTTGAGGCTGAAGACAGCAAATTATTTTGTCATCTAATTGTGATATCTACGTGGTTAATGTCAACACAACTGGTGGACTGTATTGTTGACTGTCCTGATATGAAATATGCGAGCGTCGCAATTAATTGCCGTGGTAATTTATTCTGTCCGGTGAAACTTTCGCAGGTGATTATTTGGACTATCATCTACTGGCACGAAGCCAGTCACGACGAGCAAGTAATCTGTACGATACTGGTATTTAGTGCTCATTATCACAACGATTGCACGTGGACAGTCGAAGGCAGATGCTTGTCTTCTACCTGCATGACAAACTGCATTTGCACTGTTGTTCTACAAGTAGTGTTTATTGAGGTTACTGCTCAATGTTATAATCGTTTGAAGAGACAGATGTTAAGGCGAAATAATACAGGTATTGCTTGACGTCATCAGAATTTTAATGAATGACGTAAAAAAAATTCATAGTTGACGTCAACAAATTTTCTTAAATAGCGTCATCAGAATTTTCATGAATGGCATAATTTGTTTTATTGAATGACGTCATTATAATTTTAATGATATATCATCAGAATTTTAATGAATACGTAAAAAAATTTCATAGACGTCGCGTCGTCAAAATTTTTTCTTAAATGACGTCATCAGAATTTTAATGAATGACGTGAAAAAAATTCATAGTTGACGTCAACAAATTTTCTTAAATGACGTCTTCAGAATTTTCATAAATGACATAATTTTTTTGTTGAATGACGTCATTATAATTTTAATGATGTCATCAGAATTTTAATGAATGACGTCAAAAAATTTCATAGATGTTGTAAAAATTGTTTCTTAAATGACGTCATAAGAATTTTAATGAATGACATAAAAAAATTTCATAGTTTACGTCAACAGATTTTGTTAAATGACGTCATAAGAATTTTAATGAATGACATAAAAAAATTTCATAGTTTACGTCAACAAACTTCCTTAAATGACATCAGCATTGTAATGAATGAGTCATTTGTTTTAATGAAATACGTCATTAGAATTTTAATGAATGACGTAAAAAAATGTCATAGCTGACGTCAACAAATTTTCTTAAATGACGTCATCAAACTTTTAATGAATGTCATTAGAATTTTAATGAGTGCCGTAAAAAATTTCCATAGTTGACGTCAACAAGTTTTTTTAAATGACGTTATTAGAATTTTCATGAATTTCGTTAGTGGAACAAAACTCATTGAGGAGAACAAAGTATATACGAATGTTTTGATAGTACGAAGTCGTTTTCAGTCCCTGTTGTAGAAGTTGGAAGATCAGTTTTTAGTAAAATATGTATGTCTACTCAAAAATATGTTTGGGGTATACAAGACAGTCAGCAATGGGTGTTTTATAACACCCAATGGTCACTGTCTGGAAAACGTTTTGGAAAATATGTTCTGATGTATTTTTTGATAGTTCAAGGAAATGTTTAGTGGGCCATCTTTCTGACTTCTTGTTTCTTTTGTCATTTTTAGCATTCTGACCATGGACCAGAAGCGCAGTCTCCCGCAGCGGCGGCGCCCTCGTCGCTGCCGGCCCGCCTCGGCGACGATGAGTTCCCGTACACCCACCACCCGCCCGTCCACTTGCACCACTACTTGACCCATTCCGGGATCCATTCCGGACTGCACCGGAAGTCGCGGTCCTTCAACCGCGCCGTGTCCGAGGAGGTCCGGCGGCGGCGCGAGAGTTTCGCCACCTTTTCGGCCACCCATCACCTGTCCATCGGCACGCTCAGTCCAGCGGCATCACACGCCGGTGAGTTGACCACTACCTCTTGACCCCTTGCAAAGTATAAAAGTGAAATGATTTACACAGATAGGTTATTATAGATTGACCACCTTATTCGCAGTTTGAAAATATTGCATTAAGAGCAATGAAAATTTAGAAATTCATACAATGATTCATTCGGGAAAATAAACAGTGGATGTAACCTTATAAAAGGGGTAAAAGCTAGTTACTCAGACAGAAACATTGCGAATATTTACATGTACTTTGGCAGTTGTGAAGTCACGTGTGCACAACGAATGCATTAATAGGTTTGGAAACAGCGATTATCTCGAGAGATTTTTTTAAAACCAATCAACGTGTCGATTTTGCACACGTGACTTTGCTACTGTCTAAGTACGATTCTTAAAGCTTCGCTCTGAGTACCCCTGGCGGAGTTTGGCGTAAAAAGATTACGGTTTTCTGAGATGTTAAAATTGTTCTAAAACACAATGCTTTTACTTTCTACCTGTATAAAAGCGTAGTTTTCTTTCATAGAATCGAGGCATTTTTTTTTCTAAATAGAAGACTATTTATCAAAAACTGAATAAATTTTTTTAAAAAAATTAAACTTATAACATTTTAAGTATACATAAAACACTTAATTTTATCAAAAACTGTAACATTTTCCTGACAAAATTAATTTATAGCAAAAGAAAAATTTTTGTAAATGTTGTACAACTTTATGCAAGCAGTTACGTTCATAATGCAATTAGGGTACTCGGAAGCTTTGTGGATCGTACTTTGGCAGTCGTGAAGTAAGGTGTGCAAAATCGACGCTGTAATGGGCCTTATGCAGAGTTACGTATGAACCTGCATCACGTGATCTTTTCATCGAATCAGCAACTAAAAGAACGTGCCTCCGGGTAATTTTTACCAAATGGAATGAATGAATTGTCACGTGATAATGGCATACTGACAAAATCTGCATTTAAGGTCCATTGGTTCAACACAGCGATAGGATGAATTTTTTAAACCAATTAGCGTGTCGACTTCGCACACGTGACGTTACGACTGCCAAAGTATACTGTCTGAGTAACTGACAGGGTGGGAGCACATTGAGACTTTTAAATTAAGAAATTTACTTACCGACCACTGGCGCCACCCAGCAGGCTAACAAGT